>JASCZI010181623.1:27287-48246 GCA_036250425.1 Stylosanthes scabra
GCTAGCTATCTGGGTTTAGCTCTTGTTTAATCCAATAATTTTTTTGCCTTATTGCCTATGTTTGGGGAAACATCACTGGATCCCCCTATGATAAAAAGAAGCTTAATTTAAAACCTGCAGGGAATGGGGACAACGTATTATTCCAACAAAATAATCAATAGTTAGTTAAGATCAACTATTCCTTAAAAGAACTCAATAGAGTTTCTACTCTATAGCTACTAATGATTATAGTGCCAATTACACAGTTAAGGAAGAAAAATAAAATAAAATTACTAGCGCCACGTACGTTGATAATGACAACAACTTATTAAATGTGTAAGAACTTTCTTTTATTGAAAAGTTGTTAATACAGGATAGTAATAGTAATTAATAATAGGTGTTTAGACACCAAAAAAAAAATTAATAATAGGTGTTTTATTTAAATTTAATTACTAGTAATAGGTAGGATTATTTGCTTGCTTAGGCAGAAATGGTAGTATGTAGTAGCTGATGCAGTAGCCAGCAAAAGCAGTGTGGCATTTATTTCAAATGAAAGATATGCATATCGTCTCAAAGGGCCCACGGGAGCACTTAACGCATTATATGGTCAACAAAATTAATGCATGCACATCAATCAGTACATGATTGTGAGTACCGAGGTAGTTATGTGTTTTTCAATGTGTGTGACGAATTTCCCAGTGATTTATCATCCATCAACATTTTTAATTACAATAATTATAGTCAAGAGGAGGAGGAGGAGAAGCACATAGAGATGAATATATAGAGGTGAGTCGATTTTAATTGAGCCGAGAGAAGTTTAAACTCGTTTACACTTGTTAATAATTTCATTTATTTATAAAGTTTAAATTTAGTTCATTAGAAACTCACAATTTAATTCAAGCTCATGGACATAAATTCTAATTTTATATATTAATCATATATATATAAACTAAAATTTCATATCAATACATTAATATATATATAAAGTGTGTGTTATCTTTTATTATAAATAATTTAATTAGACATGACATGTTCTAATTCATTATCTTTATTCAACTTACAATAGATATTACCATTTAAATTAGGCAAAAACAAGAAACAATGCATATCCTCATAAATTTATGAACCTAGATTATAATTAATTTAGCTTGAATTGACTTTTGAGTTGGTTTAACTTAGTTCTTATTTTTTTTTTTGATAAATTATATATACTTTTTTTTCCTATTAAACCATTTTTATTCTTTAATTAATACCTTGGCTTTGACGCATGTATAGATAGAATCATAGAAAGAAAGAAGTCATTATTTTATAAGAGGAACTTGCTAGAAGTGAATTTTGAATTCAATGGTTTGTATTCAAAAGTTTATAAAGAAATTTAAAAGTGATTAAACATATTAAATATACAATATTTGGACTTGAAATAAATAATGAATATTTTTCTGATGTGCATACGCAACACTGATGTCAATCAAGAGTTTCAATACACCATCACATAAAACATTTTAAATATATCTAAGAACATTGGTACTACTATATCTTTAGCCATTAATTTTCATTTTATATATATATATATATATATATATATATATATATATATATTATAATTAAAATCAACGGTTGAAACCAGAAACAAATCGTAGGACAAATATATATATATATATATATATATAATATTTTTGAAGAAATTTTGTTGACCATACTATATATATTTTTGAAGAGATTTGTTTGCTTATGAATCTTTCCCAAATCCCAACTGTGAAACAATTAGGATCGGGTATTTCAGATCATGTTAGGACGAAATAATACTCTTCTTTTTGGGTAGGTGTACTCTATTATGTGTATGGCATAATTATATTTTATCTCCACTTATTATTTCGGTTATATATGTTTATATATAAATGCATTAGATACATGTTGTCAGCAGGATTTCAAAACGAGAAAAAATTTTGACTATCAATATTTTTAGTAATTAATAAAATTAAACTATTATTATTTTTTGAATTTTATTTTAATGAATTGGCTTTTTTATTTTATTAGATTTTTATTTTTGTTGATTACTTTTTCTAAAAAAAATTATTGACTCCCTAATCTAATTGATAAAATAATAATCTACAATAATTAGTGGCAATTCCGTGTTTTTAACTTAACGAGAAGAACTATTATTAAATGGTAGAGTAACATGACCAAACAGCATGTAACTTTTTGACTAAGTACAGCAGGTAACATATATAAAATATTTGAATATAATTGTATATATTGGTATCCAAAACACCTACTTCTTTAGTTTAATACTCCCTCCATCGTCACTTTCTTTAGTTTAATTTCTTCCTTTCCAAATCTCAAATAGGAGATGCTTATATATATAGTAATTATTATTAGATTAGAAGGTATGATTCAGTGCCAATCATTAACATGTGGCTCGATAGTCAAAATTCACACGTTAACACACTACTACGTGGTAGTACCGGTATTATTATTCCTTAATCATAGAGTTACTACTTTTGCTTTCTTACGTATATTAATAAACTAATATATCTTAAAATAATTCATTTTTAATGCATATACTAAATAAAAGTGTTGATGAATTGGCTTTGCTTACCCCCTAATATTTTGACAAAATCAATTTTGCAAACTTTTAGGGACAGTAATATTAAAAAAATAGTATTACGGAACTAATATTAGAGAGTTAATAATTAAGTTATTATCCAAAATTTATATGAATTTTTATCTGTAATTCATATATTCAAGATCAAGTTATTATCTAAAATTTATATAAGTTATCGTCTATAATTATGTATTGACTATCCTATTGATCATAATGTATTGGCTCTCTAACTTTTTTTTTTTTAAAAATCTCACATTTTTCAATGAATGATTTATAAATGTGAGATATTTGAATTAATTTTTACTGTAATTGAGCTAAACTCACTCAATTTCAATTTTAAACGGAACTACATCACAAGAAATTATTTAAGTTAATTACCACTACATATACAGTTGTTAATTGCTAATGGCTCCATTATCCAAATTGGACCCACTTAAAAGGTGCAGAATGAATTATTAGGGAGACTCGATTTTTTTCAAAAAGTAAAAAAAGTAATTAGTCAAAAGAATAGGTAAAGTGCTTGTTGTAGTAGTTTTAATGAAATCATGAAATGACCTCGGTAATCAATTTAAATTAGTTTAATTATTAGCTCATTAATTCATTTAAATAAGAGTTGTAGATTTGAATATCGTCTTGTATATGTAATAATCCAGTGATCAATAGCAAATCTTTAAATCGAACTTAAATATACGACGGATTAATCATCGATCTATCGAATTTGAGATATCGAGAAAAACAAAAATTGAAATCACCCTTATTATGCAAATTGGACAAACCCATATTGAGGAGATTCCTTCCATGTTTGAGAATTTAAATTCAAGTTAATTATACTGATTCCTTAACTTTCCCCATCTTGATTGCTATTGGCTATTAAATAATTGAAGTGAAAAATACAATTATATACTAGTAACAATCAATAATGTGATTACCTGTGTTAATCCATGGACAATAATTGGAAAGATAGTGATGAATAATGATTTTCCCAATCTTTGTTCATTCTATTGTATTGTAGCCAAGGCCTTATAATTTAGTAGCTAGATAGTTAGTTTTCAATTACGAAAAATTAGCAAACAAGGCATTCAGTACGTTTAATTTGTCTTTTTAAGATTAGTTTTTAATGACACAATGTTTTTTTTTTATAGGAAAATGCAAAATACAAATTACAATTTTTCTTGTTAAAAAAAAAATATTGATACCGTGAGTTCAGGCATGTTACCATGGGATATACTTTTGTTTTCATTCTTTTTAACATTTAATAATATAACATATTCTAAAAGCCTGTTCAATACAATAATATTACAAGAAATTATTTAATAGTTGATGCACTTAGATAATGTTTTAAATTATAAATTTAAAATATATTTATCTTTATTAAAATAACAACATATACATATTTATATAAAATTCTTCTACACTATCCAATTAAATTCATATGCTAATTTGTATCATGTTATGTAAGGATGGATAAATGAAAAGCTTTCTTTATGGGTACGTGGTTGTTCAGATGTTGCCATTATTGGGTCACATGCCATGAACTAGTTAGTTAAGTTAATTGCTCAGAAATCAGAATCCATAACAACCACGTATTGTGGCGGTTACCCCACAATTTTGTATAATTAAAAAAAAGGACTAATTAGCAGAATTTTTTTTTTAAAATAAATATATTAAATATTATTATTACGAAAGTGAACATGGGCTGAGGAATCTATGTATTTGGATTTCGTAGCATAATACGAGCTAGCTAGGTAGGTTATGATGTTTTGTTAATGATGTTACAAAACATCATAACCTACCTAGCTAGCTCATGTTATGCTACGAGATCCAAATACGTAAATTTCTCAGTCCGTATTCATTTTCGTAATAATGATATTTAATATATTTATTTAAAAAAAATTCCTAATTAACAAGTAGCAATAATTTAATAAGTTTTCGTAAATTGTTATGTGTCATGTTCAGAGTTTTAAATTGTCTTATTTATTTACACATTTTTCTTTATCATAATAGAGAACGTACTGATTCCTTAGGGCTAGGCATTTTATTCACAGGAGCTAAGTTCTTAGGGGGTTTAGGTAATTAGGGATCTTTTAACCTTTATGTATGTATGGGGTTGAAGGGGACAACGATTAGAGAGAAAAAAATGAAACGAAAGCGAATATTGAATGTACTCTTTTTGTTTTAAAATTGATAAATTTATTCTGTTTTATTATTGGGACATTTTTATTTCAATTTTTTTTTCAATAAGAAAATTGGTACACACAATTACACATAATTAGATTGTAATAGGAGAAAATAATATCATGTATATCAGTACATGTGTACTTTAGGTGGAATTTAATGATTTAAGTCAATAATATAATAATAAGAGAAAGTTTATGGAGTCAATAATAACACATAATAAATAATATTTTTTTTTATTATCTTTTTCTTTTTTTTTTAATACCATCATCTTCCTAATTAAATTTATTAGCTCCCAATATTAATTTCGTAGCACTATTCAAATAATAATAATCGCGGAATAAATCCAAAGATTTTAGTTAAGTCAAAAGAGTTTATCATTTTTTAATCAAGTGTAAGATCAATACTTCGTTTGATATTCTTTTTTCAATAATTCTATATGAAGAAGTGATTTTGATCAACCAAGTCATTTATTTCTATGCTGAATAGAAGACTATTTCGATGTCAAATAAAAATTTATTTATGTGTAATTTATATACTAGTTGACACCGAAATAATATACTATTTAGCATAAAAATAAATTATTTGGTTAGCCAAAATCACTTGTTTAAATAGCATTACCTTTTGTTTTAACATAATTTTTTTAAAAAAAATTCAAATTATTAATCGAGGAGATTCATCGAAAAATTACTTTGAAAACCTTAATTATTTGGTTAATTAACTACTATTTTTTATTGTATTTTTAAAAAAAATTGGGAAAGAGTACATTAATTAAGAAGAAGATTAGAATGATATAATTTATATTATTTTTGAAGAACATGGATGTGATGACATGAGTCTCGAGGAAGATACAATAGTAGTGACAAAATCAAATAACTAGTTATAACAAGAATCAAGGGTGAAGGGGTCCATAGTAATTTTAAAATGGTCCACAAAATCGTAGATATAGCCACATAGGACTCCTTTCATTTCACTCAGCCCCACATGTATGTGAGGTTGGACCTCATCACACTCCGTACACCAAAGGAAAAAAATAAAAATAATAAAAAAATAATATTTGCATTATTATATATATGTATTTATTTTATAAAATAGAAAATAAATTTTTTAATTAATTACTTTCATAATTTATTTTGATGTATAAATAATGTAATAATTAAAAAATAAATTAAATTTTGAAAGTAATTAATTAAAAAGATTATTTTCTATTTTATAATATATATATATTATTTAATACTAAATATATAAAAATGTAAAAATAATGTATATAAAATTCATTTAAAGACATCACTGCATCAAGTTTGTTATCTTGGCTCCACAATTATTTCTTTTCAAGGGTTCTTATAAGGATAAGTACAAAGTACACAAGCTAGTATGCTATCAATTTTTTACCATAGGAAATTTCGGTCTATGCCAATTCTTAGGCATGAAAATTTGACCTTACCTCTCGTTTCGACCTGTCCGTTTTAAATGGGTGGGTATATGTATCGATTATTCCGTCCCATTATTCAAAATTTAGATGATTGTATATATAATAATATTTAGATGATTATATAAAATTTAATTTTTAAATATTTAATAATATTTAGATGATTGTATATATAATTTTAGTTTAAAAAATACTAAATTTAATTCTTTTATAAATTTTTTTGTTTAAGACTATTGTCTTGTTGACTTGTTATCATGTTATAAAATTACCTATTATTTATATTTAATTAGTTTTTGAACTATTTTATTATGTAATAAATTTTATTAAATAATTTAATTTAATTTTCTTATGTTATCCATATCTATAAATTTAAATATAAGATAATATATATCCATGAGTTAGATATGAGACTAAAATTTAAATATTTATACGTCTCAAATTGTTCAGTAATAATCTTTCCAAGTATTTTGAGCCTCGCAAAACGAATCTTACTCATGAAATTGGCATTTTAATTACTCAAATGCTCCTGCTTCTTATTTTCACTATTTGTAACGAGGTCATGTGGTATAAATGTATAATACCTAATTAACATCTTAAATTAATCATTCAGACAAAAAATTCAGTAATATACATGTGAAAACTTTTTTAGACTAAAAATATTAAACCAAACGATTTTTTAAAAGATATATTATATGTAAAAAAAATTAGATATTATAATTCATCCTCTTAATTTTTAAATAAAAAGAAAGTATGATTTAGCCAAGAAAAAAAAGTGATACTTAATTTGGTTAACATTTGTATAAATTTTATTGTTAGTTTAAATCCTACAGTTCACTTTCTACTTAGCGGTAGCAATTACCTTACTACTATTCATTGACAAGGAGTTTAACTATTTAAGAATATTCTTTTGCCAACATGGACGATAGGCATGCACTCACAAAATTTCCACGTTACGTTATTTCGTTACCATACACTGATTTTTGTAATACATATGGTATTGGAAACGTTTCTAGTATATTCGAAAACACCGATATTTTTATGTTTTTAGTCTTTAATTTTAATTATATATATATTTTATAATTAAAATTAATTAAAATCAATAATTAAAAACACAAAAATATCTAATTTTCAGATGTACCGAAAACGCTTCCTATCATATTATTTTGCAACAAACGTGCCAATCAATAAGACAATTACATACATTTCATGTAGAAACTATTTAATGAAATTAAATTAAAGCCCACAAGTACTACGCATAGGACAAATATAACTTTGCTAAATGTTAGTAATTATGAGAAAGACGTCAAACCCTATACTAACTTCTAAAATGGGTTCAAGTACAACTGTATCAAGTGCATATTAAAAATTAATCATTAAATTAATTATTTATATAAAATATATATTAAAAATATAAAATAATACATATTTATATATAAATACATAATAATTAATTTTTGAATAAAATATGATTTATGTCCCTAACATTTGTAAAAAGTTTTAAAAATATTCCTAACATTTAATTTGATTCAATTTTATCTCAATATTTTTTATTGGTTTCAATTTTACCCCTAATTATTGATAAATTAAAAAATTGAGAATAAAATAATAATTATTATGGATAAAATTGACTCAAATTAAACATTAAAAGTATTTTTAAAATTTTTCACAACATGAGAGTCATAAATTATACTTTACCTTTAATTTTTTATATTTTTTTCTTTTTGAAATAAGGTTGTATTATGCAATTAGATGAGTAGGATGGAATTAATTAGTGGTGGTCGGTCATGTGAATTGCTTTGGCAGGAAGTTAGATTTGAAAGACACATAACACAAAATTAGCCATATGATACCCCATGCTTGTGTTTCCTACATCACTATCTGATTTGATCACATTGATTTGAAGTATTTTGTTCTGGTGAAGGGGATAACCTGCATGCCTCTTATCTCTATTTATCAACAAATTAAAATTTCTATTTACTTTCTCTTTGGTCATTGATTCATCATCTCAAGAGACAGTTCTCTTTCAATTATGATTAAGTACTATTGAGTGAACATTTAAATTGTTCTCTAAGACTGTGTTTGAATTCCAAAATATATAGAATAAGACATGACATTGGAATATGGCATACAAAATAGAGATACAAAAATAAGTATTTTTTTATTTTGTTGGATGATAAATTGAATATAAAATAAAATAAATAATAAAAATTCTAAATAACTTTTTTTTTGGATATTTATAGAGAATGAAAATTTATTTAGGTGTTAACTCATACGGTTAGATGTTATTATAAAGATTTTTTTACAGCCTTTACAGGAGTTAGCTAGAGAAATAATAATATAAAATTATTGTATTTAAGTTAATATTTATAATTATATATTTATTATATTTAAAATTATTCATTTATTTTACGATTAATTAAGAAATACCAAATAAAAAAATTTGATACTGCTTTGGACTATTTTTTATTATTTCCCAAATATTTTCCTGAACTCAGTGTATTTTGTTGACACATTAAAATTGAAAAAACCTTAATCATATAAACTAGTTCCAAGTATAAAGAATGGAAAATAACTAAAAAAACTGTCACTCTCATTAATATATTAATTAAACTTACTAATATAGTATTTTTTTTTTAAAAAATCACTTGTGGATTGGGCAGAAGGCCCTTTAATTTGTCAAAAGCTAACCCACTTTTTTAGATTAAAATAATGCATAGTGGGAAGGGTCAGCTATATTAATTATAGCATAACCAATAATTTCAGTGGTTATATCCATGGTTCATGACTTTTAATTGCAACTACAGTTTCTAACAACTCCAAATTAAGCTAATTCCTTCAATCATGCAATCTTCCTCCATTTTCAGGCTTTAATTTATTTAATTTTGGACCCTTCAAACGCATATAGTTCCTTCTCCTACATCATTTATTTAATACACACTTTGCTTTAGTTTTCAAATATGGAAATTGAGATGAGGTGGGTTCCATATATCCACTTCGATTATATTGCGGCGGTTTTCCGCTAAATATTTCTGAAATACATCAATTTCTTGGTATACGGTCGCAAATAATTTTTATAGTTTTTATTTAACAGTGAATTTATAAAATTGTCGCTAATAAATCGTCGCTATCTGATGACAATTGACTAAACCTATAATTCTCAATGCAACTATTTTACATGTACAATGAAAAATGTCTCTCTCTTTTTGCCATTAAATTCATATTAATATTAATATTGTATGGTGCTAATAACATGAATGAATTCATGATTTAAGATTAAGAGCTTGTTATGTATATCATCATTTGATTAATGAAAGGAACCTTTTGCCCTTTAAGCTACTACTTATTATATATGTTTTCTGAATTCGATGAATGAATTATATTTTTCACTACTAAGATTTTGGTCAACATATAATAAGTATTTTGATCATTTAATTAAAAGTCTCAAAATTCAAGCGAATGCGAATAAAATTTTAATGAAAAATTCTTAAACTAATTCTTTTAGAGGACTTTTTTAAAAAAATAAAAATAAAAAAAAAGAGAACCTCTATACTTACACTAACCTAGTATATGGAATCTATCTATGACTCTATGTAACATAAATCACAGAAAAAAGATATAATTTTTTTTTACCTACATTAGCCAACTTTATTTTTTCCTTTTTCTTTTATTTATCTTATTGGTTAAAAAATTATTTTCCTAATCTCATAAATAGATAGCTTCTTTTTAATATTTTGTATCGTCCAAAAAATGGAACAATAAAAAATAAAACATCAAGACAAAAATTCTTCTCTATTATGATCTCAATTATTCCAATTTTTTAAAATTAAATATGGATAATAATAACAAATTCTAGATTAGTTAAAATGATAATTACGTTATACTTGAAAAAAAAAAAAACTTATAAGCTCAACTCTTAGGGAACCAACTTTAGGAAATCATTAGGGAGTCAATAATTAAGTTATCATCCAAAATTTATATGAGTTATCATCTGTAATTATGTGTTATTGATTATAATGTATTGGTTTCCTAATTTTTTTCTTAATTAATAGATCGATCTTAGATGAAAAATTATTAATAAATAAAATAAAATTAACCACGCTACATTATTCTCATATTTAATTTTTACAAAACATCTTGTTTTTCTATTGGTATTTTTTCAAAAGATTTTTTAAATTGTTGAGTACAAAACTATGAATATAGCTATAATTTCTTTTGATATTATCATCAAGAATGAATAACTACTCATAAAAGTATTTTTTGAAATTAAAGATGCTGATCAAATTGTTAACAAAGAAAAAAATTGATTATACTTATTAAATAATTCATTTTTTATCAAATTGTTTAACATAATAAGAATTAATATTTTAATTATATTTTTTATATTGATGGAATCAATGTTATTGACCATATGGTCAATATTAATGAACATGAAACGTGGAAGGTATACGGTTATTATTATTTTATAAGTTAGTAGTTATGTAAAACCATACCATAGCGCAGTTATCAAATAAGCCAAAGTAGTCCAGAGTTGACTACTATATACATTTGTGCTTTGACTCTCTATATCTATATATCCATAAAATTCCAAATGGGTAATCATGAAGTTGAAAGCATATATATATATAGAGCTACAGTATAAATACTATGAATTTAACTAATAGAGACTGATTATGATTTAAAAATTAGCACAATGAATTAGAGCTTACGTTAGATAATAGAATTAATTATTGTTTATATAATAATTAAAAACCTTATTACAAAATATAATTATTGTGGTAGGGTATAGTATTGCACAGAATTAATTAGGTTGTTGCTTTAATTTTTATAAATTGAAAATGAAAATAATATATATGAT
Source organism: Stylosanthes scabra (assembly GCA_036250425.1). Lineage (NCBI taxonomy): Eukaryota > Viridiplantae > Streptophyta > Magnoliopsida > Fabales > Fabaceae > Stylosanthes > Stylosanthes scabra. Next base: position 38,331 of record JASCZI010181623.1, read on the forward strand.
TATAAACCGTTGACAGGTTTATTTTTTTTTATATATGAGACAAATTGGGATCATTATTTTCATTATTTATGGTTATTATATGTATACTTTTTTTTGTTAATATATGTTTAAAAAATAATGAATGGATGCATGATGATGGTGCATGCATTAAGCAAGTTGACTTATGGGAGTCTTAAATATTAGAACTCATTTTGCTTCCTTCTTGAAACCACATGGCTTGATTGTCAAAACAATATAATCTGATTGGTTCTGAGAAGATAGACAAATAATTAAATGCATAAATTAATAGTTAGTTATATGTTAATTAATTATCTCATCTGTCATGTATCATGTTCTACTTTGATCATTGAATGAGCATCTTTTATTTTTTATATAATTTTTAAGAAAATAGTCTTCTCTCTCTTTCATAACAAAAAAAATCTGGTAAAAGTGTGGATTGTTAGCATATGATTGTTTTTAAATAAGAATGAAATTAGTTGGATAAATCTTTGTAATTATTGAAGGATCACACTTGATGATCAGATATTGCACATGTCTTTCAATCGGAAAACTAGGAATTAAATCTAAAGCTTAGTTATGTTCATATACAATAAGAAGATAATTTTATAAAATATTTAATTAACGATTTTTTAAAAAAATAATGAAAGTCTATTCAGATTATATGTTAGAGGAATACATATTTGATAACAACTCGCATAACTAGAGAATTTTAAAGCTTTCAAATTGCAATACACATCTTCCATCCAATTTTAGTGTCATATCACCATTTATATCTTTTTTTTTTTTTTTGGTATTGCACTGACACACTTGCTATTTGGGAATTTTTTTTAAAAAAAATTGGTTGGGTAATTTATTTATTTTTGGCATTCAGTTGGATATATTTTTTGTCATTCCTGCTATTTGGGTTAATGTAAGTCATTTTCTGTAGGAACTAAGGCCCTAAGGCCCATGAAGACTTACAGCCCAAATGTGATTTTTTTTGTTGTCTAATCTTATACACACTTTCTAGTCCTTATAAATCTTCTTAAACCTAGTTCTTGAGAAAAAGAAAAAAATTCTTAAACCCTAAATCCAAATTCCAAGAACCCTAAACCCAAAAATATAAAATGAAATTAAGACAAAAATAATACCTCTAAAATATTAAATATAAATTAAAACTCTAAAAAGTAAAAAATAATAAATTATTCTAAATAAATAATATATAATAATTAATCTCAACTCATAATATTGAAAAATTATTAATGGATAGGCATGTACTAATAATCATAAAAATGATGACGAACACCAATTATGCAAAGTGTATACAACTTTTTTTTTCTTAAAAAATCATTTGTTAATATGTGTAAATATGAGATCAATAATTCTATTTGCACACTAAAATCAGCCATCAAAATCAGCCACTAGTATATAATACGTATTAAAATACAAAATACACATTAAAAATGAGTTAAATTACTTATGTATTCTATATTTTAATGTGTATTATACTTAGTGGCTGATTTTAAAGTACACTTCGCAAAACTCATATGGGATATTACATTGATTCACATGATAGGCAAAAACAATGTGTTTCATTGATTGGAAAACAAAGAGAATCAAATGCATGGGAATAGAATTAATGTGAATCACTACTCACTAGGGAGGCATCTCTCAAGTGAAAGGTGGTTAAGTCTCACTCCTATATATTGCATGACACCTATTTAGATTTCACACTCATTCATTCTATTCTCAATACCTAATTTCTCCACTATGCACTTATCCATTGTCCTCACAATGCCAACAACTCAATCCAAACCACATTTCTTTGACACATTCATCACTTCTCCAATTTATTTCAAAGTGATATAAAAATATTAATTTTTCACATTTTTTACCTTTATCAGATCAAGAATTATTTAGATAAAAGAGATATAACTAAATGCCTAAATGATTCTATAGAATATTTCATATAATTTATATGAATTTAATCTGAATGCATCGTATAGAATTTTATATAAACAACTAATTGTATATTATCACATCAGTAAAAATAATTAATTTTTAAACTTACGACTTTATACAAATTTTTACACATACATCAAAATTAAATGTAATAATAACAAATAACATCTTAAATTAAATCTCATACTTAACAATACAATTCCATGAAGCAAGGAAATAGTATGAGAGAGAAAGGGGCAAGTATGCATTTTTCAAATAAGATTCATATTGCTATCAATTTTGATCACAAAAACACACACCAAAGTGGGTTGAGGAAACATGTCAAAATTTACACACTACATACCCTCCTTCAACCACATCATTAAATAACTCAGGTACATAGAATTTAGGTCTTAAGGGGTTCTATAACAGTTGAAAAATGAAAATCATATGATAAAAAACGGCTTAGTGAATATATATAAAATGCCGTGACAGCATCAAACAGACACAAAATGAACATCAACACAAATATATTATTATATTAAGGTAACTTAGTATCATAATCTCTCCCTGGCCAAAATGTCTTTGGTTATGTTCTGCGATGTAGTGAGTGATAATGCCTCCTAGTTCCTGGTCTTGCTTTTTTCAACAGCCCTGGGAGCTGCAAGTTAACACATAAAAGCTAAACTTGAATAAGAGGAATGCAAACCCTTTAATCTTTTGTTTGAAAAATACTAACCAAGCCCAATTGCTTCAGAACTCTTCATGATCCTCAGCCTCCGGCATGTTTCGATAAACATCCTGCAAAGATGAAGTTAATTTCAAGATGAAGAGTTAACAAGGCACTAAGAAAGACTCTATATCACAGTGAAAAACTCTAAGCATGATTAAAAAGCAACAAGTTAATGCTATATCCGGCTTTAGAACTTACTCCCATGGAACATCACCAACAAGCATCCAATCACTATCTTTGTCTTCATAAGTAAGAACATATTCCGAACCGTGAAGAAGATCCTTCAGCTTGGTTTCATTCAGCACCTCCTTTCCCAGAGTCCCATAAGATCCGCATTGACCTGAAATTATACCAAAACAAGCAGTAACTGGATCCAGGCAAACTGACCATAACAACCAAAAGTTTTCTTGCACAAAACTAATTCTTCCTTACTTATAGTAAAACAGCTGAACATCTTCTCTAGAGCAGAACATAGTTCCGGGTATGTAGAGTAATTCTTCAAGTCTACTTTCCTTAAATAGGGAGCACCATCCATACTCACCTTCACAAACAGTGCACTACACCTCCCCGGTTTTCCATCTACTTCTTCCGTGCTTTTCGAACTAGTTGCCAGCGAATTCTTCCTAAATGATCTTATAGGAGGCCACCCCACGACCTGAGCCCTGTCTCACAAGGAATATCAGAATTCAGGAATCATTTCCGCAGTTACACACGAGTATTCTACTTACTTGGTAGCTGGTGCACTGCTATTAGTATTCGCAGAACCATTAAGACTGTTCTTCGTCTCGTCCAAAGCATGAGGCGTCTCGACCCCAACATTTGTAGTTGATACCTCTTTCATTTTGGCTTGTTGAACCCCAAGATTCTCAAGCATAGAACCAGGATTTAATCCCAAGTTAGAAGAAGGCCTTGGTGACAGAATTGTATTCACTGCTGAATTAGATAAGAATTTACCCTGCAAGGTAGATTGGAGACTTTGTCTTGCTTAGCTACCATATAAAAAGCTATGAACACAATAACAAAATTTCAACCAGGGGTAGAGATAAGTTGAATTTTAGGCTTTTCGCCACACTAAACTAATCTAAGTGTGATTAACAGTTTTAAAAAGACAACTTCATGTGAAATTAACTGCACGTGAGTTTTCACCTTAAAAAGATAATTGGAAGTATCTACGAAATATCCAATTACGGATACATGCCCGACTACTCTTTTAAGACAACTATAATTATCCAAAGATCATAGTTAAAAAGGAAAATTCCTTTGACTAAGCTAGCATTTACCTCTAGGAACCCATTCATTACATCCGAGAACCCTCTTTTGTTACCCAAAACAGCAGCCTTTGCCGGGGAATAATGATGATCATCTATGGAGAGGCACAAGGGGAAGAGATGTTTCTCATCAAACTGAGTTGAGCTTCTTAAGCAATTATCAGAATCTCTCTCAGGAGACTCAGATCCCGGGAGACCAAGCCTCAGTTCAGTAGCTTTCAGGTTCAGATTACTTTTATGCTCATCCGGTAACGGCGAAACCAAACTGTCACCGGAAGAACAACCAGACAAATCCATGTAGTTTCGCTCTTTCAACTCGGAAACCAACAAATTGACACTGCTTTTCCCCTCCTCCTCCTCCTCCTCCTCCCCCGCTATGCTGAACGCCGGCGGTGACATCAAAATTCAAACCAAGAAGTTCCGAAATTATGTCTTCCCTATCAAACAACAAGAACAGCATTTGAAATTGTTCATGAAACAAACAGAATAAGAGATCATTTTGACTATAATCAGAATCTTGCATTACACTCCACAACCTTCAAACTTATCAATCATAAATTCCAATAACAGATTGAAAATTGAATCATACCTTAGCTCAAATTCTCTTTGCTTTGATCCAAAGAAGCTCGAAATTAACAACAATAGCCAACTACAGATAGATTTAAAAGAAAAAGCAAAAATGAGAATCAAGATTCATTGGCTCATTGCTGTAAAGACTCACAGAGTGTATAGATTGAATGATAGATACACATATTAAGTAATAATTACTTTTCGGTGGGAAAAGTTAACATACAAAATTCTAAAAATAACCCAAGGGGAACAAAACCTATAAACTATAGTACAAAACAAGCTGTAATAAATAATAAATAATAATAATAATAAATTCATACGAAAATTTATTATGAGTCAGAATCTTTCACTCTTCACTCTTGGCTGAGTCATCTTCTATCAAAGCACACTTCAGCAGATAAACTAAAAACAAAAAGCAGATTCTTTTTTTTTATTTAAAACATAAAATCATTTAGAAGTGAAGATAACAAACAAGGACTCCGTTTGTTTTTGGTCAGAAAAAGTTGATGAATGAAGTGAAGAAATTAAAATGAGAAATAAATAAATAACTTAGGAGGTTAATGTTACAGCGTTTTACTTACTTGTACTGAAGAATAATGAGGAGATCAGAAAGAAAGATAGAAAGAAAGAAGAAGAAGAATGGTGATTAGTTATAGAAAGAGAGAATGGAAGAAGAGAGAACTAAGGACCCTCCATTAGGGAATAAATATAAAGTAACCAAAGCTTATTTTTGGTGTCTCATATCAATGAAGCTCCATGCATTCAATTAAAGATTAATTAAGACTTAAAAGTTTAATTTTAATGCTCTAAAATGCACATGCAGTCAGTATAGAAATGTAAATTGAAAAGCATAAATTTTGGGATGGACAAAATTATACTTAAAAAAATAAAGTGATTAAAGTATATAAGAAAAGTTATTTTTGTTTGTTTGAATATTTTATATCTATTTTTGTCTGTTATAATTTTTTATGTGTATTTTTATTAATTTATTGGTATAAAACAAAATAAATATTTCTTTATGAATGATAACTCATATATTTTGTGGGCGATCACTTTTATTCTGCTTAAATGATAACATTTTTTAATTTTGAATGATAAATTTTTTTAATTTTAGATTATAACTTAATTATTGATTCTATAAAAACTCCTAAATGTTGGTTTCAGTTGATTTATTTATAATTAATTAAAAGTAAATGAACAAAAATTATACAATATATTATTTTTATCTATTGTTAATTTTTTTAATTATATTTTTATTCATCACAAAATCTTTTATGTATATATTTTATATGAATAAATTTAATTATTATTGTGAACAAAGAATATTCTTAGTAAAAATAAAAGGGAATTTCTTGATAAAAATAAGAAAAGGAAATATGATATTGAAATTTGATAGAAGAAAGAACACTTTAGAAGTTAAAGGAAAACTGTTGAAGAGGATAGTGAAGACAAATGAAATTGAAGAAATCACTCTGGCTAGTTAAGAATGTAAGATTTTTATTGATGGTAAATAAGAAAAGTAATTCAATGTAAATAACTCCCGTTTGAAAATATATAAAAATTAATCATTAAATCAAATACGAATATACGAAATGCGATTGTGATAGGAACTTTCTATTTGTCGGAGACAAAAATGAAATTTGGTTAATAGCAGCACATATCAACTGACATAGTGGGGTTCGACTCATAAAACAATGTCTTATATATGATATTTGGATTCTGGAATTTAACGTCCTATTCAGAATTAAATAAAAAAAAACTTAGTAAATTGATTTTCAATTGTTCAAACTATTTCAAGAATGAAAATTGACTTGAGTGGAAGGTATAATTAATAATTGAAACTTGTAAATAGTTTTTGCAAACTTGATTGACAGTGCCATCCCACCTTATAAAAGGAATAAGTTATTTGATATTTCAACTTAATTGTTTGTCAAGTGTGGATGAAGAAAAATAAAAAAAGCTGAAAAATTAAAATTAAAAATAATATATTTTGAATCTTGAATGTAAAATATTGAAGGAAATTATATCATTTAAATGTGGTTATCAATATACTTTTTGCGTTAATTAAAGAGAAATATACGATAGATATAAAAAATACAAATACATATCTAATATTTTTACTTATTATTTTTTTTACAAAAAATTGTTAAAAAGAATGTATAAGAAATAACAAAATAAATAAAGACAATCGACTAACTATCTTAAATTATATCGGTAAAACATAAATTATATTTATTATCATGTTAAGATAATATCTAAGTATTTAAAGTGTTTGAAATCCATAAATTATATATATCTATGATTTGATTCTTAATTGAATGCGTGTTAGTAATAATAATAACTATATCAAATAAATTATATAGGTAATACAATGTGAATACTGGACAGAATGAAACTGCGCACTAGTAATAATAATATATTGGACATTTTTATTCTTTTAACAAGAAAATGCTAAGAAAGCATTAAGCATTTATACTTGTTGTCCAAACATAGCATGACATTCCTAGTACTTAGATAAATCTCAACCATTCAAATCGCTATCTCACCAATGTCGTTTTCTTACTCTTGGTTTAACTTTGTGCTTCAAATTAATCATTTTTTCTTTATTGTGTCCTTAACCCTTTGGGCACCAATTCTTATTCCTACATATATATAAATGAATACCGATTGCAAATGACAATTTCACCCTTAAAAGATAATTTAAAAGCACTTAATTATTGACTCTAAGAACAATCTCACTCAATGTAATGATGATGCCCTCCAAAAGATAATTTAAATGCACTCCCTCTTATTTATTATGCTGATCTTTTTATTTTGACGTGCGTCAGAATATTTATCCAACCAAAAGCTCAATAACTAATTTCTTAAATATTGTAAAATAAAACGAATAATTTTCTCAAACAAACGAATTATATCCCATTTTTTAAAAAAATTGAGCCAAAAAAAATAATTAAGAAGCACAGACTATCACTCATCTGTCTTAATTTGTATTGAGAGGTGCTTTTTTAATTTTTCCTCTAAAAATTTAACACCAGTAAAGATAAGAGAATTGTGATTATGAAGCCAAAGAAAAAATATATATAATTGCATGCTTAGCCAAATGTTGTCATTCAACAATTTCAACTACCCCACTCATTACCTTTTTTCTTTTCTTCACAAAGAATGTTAGATTCCTTCTTCTTCTTCTTCCACATCTACCATATTATTGTAGAAAAGATGACAAGTTAATTCCATATATACCCCCAACACAATCACATGGATACGCTATATTGATGCCGATTATTACTTTTACTATATGTTGTATAGACACTACGTAGGCCATAAGGGTACTTAAGGGCAAATGAGGAAATACAGGGACCAAATAATATATGCTGTAGAATTGTAGGCCATAATTATATCGGGTCCTTAAGCGCAAAAAGGAAATATGGGGACCAATAATTAAATTGTACAGTTTCTTAAAGAATGGAACTGTTGCCCTTCTGAATTGTAGCATTAGCATTAGCATTTTAGCACAAATATAGCGAATCCGAAAATGACATACTAGGGTGGGGAGATTAACAAATAAGAGCATCAAAGGTGGACCATTATAAAGTTTTATCCGATATAGGGAAAAAGAAACAAAAATAAAGATGATAATTTATTTTTATAGCAAAAAAGAAATAAATAAGTTGGATCATAGTATTTTTTTGTAAAATTGAAATAGGGGTTATTAGGAATAATAATTTTGTGAGGTGAATATTTGTTTGAAAGAAAAGAAAATTTGATGGTGCGATTATTCTTATTAAGGAAGATCTATTATGAGGATATTATAACTATTTTTTAATGAATAAATTTGTCTATTGACGTATGGCATTATCATTGTTATAGTAGTAACTAGTAAGTACTTACAGAGAATGATTAAGTAGCGCAAAGCAAGGTATGTATTGCTGCCTAAGATGACAGCAAACTCATTATAAGCTACACCCACTCCCACGCCATTCTCATGCTTCTCACCCCATAACGCCACAAAAGTAGTAAGTTATTTTAAGTCTAAAAACACTTGAACACCTAAACGAAAATATAAAGATATAAAACTTGTAACTTCAAATTTAAGGTAAAAAGATAATTTTTTAAAAAATTAACTTTTTTTTGGTGTTAAAATAAATTCTTAGTTGAAATATTTTTGGTATTTTTTTTTGTCATAAAAATTTTTGTTTTTTATGTTTGGGTATTTTTGATATTTTTTATAAGGTCCCTTTTTCTCTGTTTATTTAGGTCCCTAAGTTTTTGTATTGTTAATACTTTTGGTTCACAAAAGGGTCAGATGCCCAAAACTTTATACTTGGGCCTGAGTCATCATAACGTGTTCTGGGTGGACTAAACACTTCCAATTCGCAGCGGAGGCTTTGGTTGGAGTGGCAAAATGTAGTGCCTCCCATCAGCTGCATCAAGGGTTCGAATCTCACTAGTGGAAGTGAGAGAACCAAGTAGTATTGGGGTGGCGTAATGGGTATTAGGGCTTTAAGGCCCATGTCCAAAAAAAAAAAAACAAGCTTCCAATTCCATCCACAGATTGGCACAGATCTGATTAGCTATGGAAGTTTATGAAGAGCTAATTTCGATCCATTAGTCCGAGATATAGCTAATTTGAGCAACAGGCCTTGGGAGATTGAATTTCGACATTCGACACACCCTCAGAGAAGGTAACAGCTGTGGCTTTGGAGACTGATTGGCAAAGAATGGGAGAACAGTTTGGTTTCAGTTTCTTAGATAGTCCTCCGAATCAGTTGAGGGATATGATTTTGCATACGTAAATAGGATGATTTTTTATTTTGGTTTCTCATGTTATCCCAAAAAGTCAATCTTGATTTTTCTTTGGGCTTAGGCCCTTCTTGCTTACAAAAAAAATGTGAGTTGACACAAACACCACAGAGAATTGCTACTAGCTAGCTAAGTGCTCAATTTAGGATTCTATTAACATTGTAACATCCTAATACTGATTAACCATACCGCGGATATAATTAATCATTATTAGTTGTCACTACTATTTTTTTTTTTATTATACATATACATAACATAAGGGTTTCAAATAAAACTAAACATCCTTAAAATTCTCATATTAAAGTAGAGCCATACACTTGGGGTACATAAAATTTACTTCATATGTTAAAATACCACTTTACAAAAGGTTCCATCACTTTAGTACATAGACCTGCGAAGTTTCGGTCATTTACATAATTAATGCAAATTACAACTAATATTGACTCTACTAATATACATTCCTAATTCTCCGTGTCATAAATAGGGACTCAACATACACATTGGAGAACTCTGATAAATTTTTAGAATAGAAGATACTTCGCTTGCTTTCCAAATGAGAAACCTGCATCTGAAAAACATGAATATAATACGGGTGAGAATCCCAACCACTGGATTCTCAGTACGG
>JASCZI010181624.1:0-12833 GCA_036250425.1 Stylosanthes scabra
TGCTTATGCCAACCGCGAATTAATTTGACGTCATCATCGTCACGTAATCGATATCTGTGGCAAACAACAAACAACAAGGTTATTTAACCACTACACTAAAATCAAAGTGACAAGGTCTTCCTCAGCTATAGATTATTACCTCTTGAACTGAAAATTGCCATCCACTTCCATGGGATATCTATAGTAGATTTTCGTCACACGTTTTGTGTCTTGCACCCCAATAGCGTGGACAACAAAATTTTTCAGCGCCACCAGAGATCTCACATCTCGTGGCATTCGTATGAACACCGGCTGGTTAGAACAAAACACAACCGACCCATTATGGTCTGCCGTGATTTCACCATCATAATGAATCGATAATAATGGAGGCTCAGACATTTTAATCTCTCAAAAAAAATATCTCAGTACTGAAAATAGGAAAAAAAAAAGGGAAAGTGAAAAAAAATGTAAAACTTGGCGAGGAAAGAGGTGAGAAAGAAGCAAAAGTCGTGAGCTCGGAGTGGTTAGAACTTGGGCTTCGTTGCTATTTATAGGCATAAGGGTGGTCACAGTTCGCCTAGACATTGGGCGAACTGTGACCACTCTGACATTCGTACCAAAAAGTAAGTAAAAGTGGTCACAGTTCGCCGAGTGTCTAGGCGAACTGTGACCATGGTTTCAGTTCGCCTAGTGATTAGGCGAACTGTGACCAAATTTTGTTGGACAGTCGTAATTAATGTCTTCTTATTTTTATTTCGGAATTAAAGTTACTAATTATTTTTTAATGGAAAATTTTCCCCTTTTGTAAACATATTAACCGGCTGCCGCCATTTTTGATACGGCTACCGCTTTAACGCCCATTCCCACTATTATTTAATCCAAATCCAACTCCATTCTCCCCTTCCAACCCTCATGCATATATGTCCATTATACAATAAATATTAAACATTTATAGCATTTTTTAAGCGTTTAGTTAATATAAATATAAACATAAGATGACCATTTTATTAAAAAAAGTTTTTATTATAAATAAATTAATCTCAATATTATTAATTAGAAACCTATTTAATAGCTTTTATTTTTTATTAATTAATTTATTTTCGATAAAATACAATGTGTATTTCTGTATATATTAAATAAGGATAATGCTATTTGAACAAATGTTTTTAGCTAACTAAGTTCAACCAAGTAATTTATTTTTATTTTAATAAAATATTATTTCGGTGTCAAATAGTATAAATAATTACACATAAATAAAATTTTATTTGACATCAAAATAATCTTTTATTTAGCACAAAAGTAAATGATTTAGTTAGACTTAGCTGACCAAAACCATTCGTTTACGTAGAATTATTGAAAATAACATAAGCAAGAGAAGAAGGGGTGGATTTGGATTAAAAAATGATAACTAAATGTGCGTTTTTAACAAAGAGGCGTTTTTCCTGTTGTTGCCGCTTCTGTCAACCTGACGCGTTCAGATTTCGCGTTTGTTGCCTCGAGGCGCCATCCGTGTTAGCGCATTAGCGCCTCTTGTGCATAGGCTCCAACTGGTTTCACGCCATCATTGGAAAAAAAAACTAGCAGCTACTTTGGCAAAAGATGGCAGCTGACTAATATGTTTATAGGATGTCATTTTATGAATTAGTTTTCAAAACGATGGCATTATGGTTAATTAGCCGTTTAAACTTTAAACATGGCTGACCCGCACACTCTCCCTCAAGCATACACTCTAGACTTTGTGTTTGCATAACAAACTTGCAACAATATGCATGCAGATACTGCTAAAAAAAACCACAGTAGAACTCACTATTGAAAATAATTAATCATCTTACAGGTGTATCTTTCTATAAGAACTTCTAATTTCCCCGGTGTCGTCCACGATAACGTGAGTATTACGTTTACACAAGTGTTGATCATCAGATTCTCTTTCTTGAAAGCTTCCCAGTGACAGCCAAATGCTGGATTCTCTGCTGTGGTTCAGAAAGCAAATCAGTTACATGATTAAGGATGACTTGGCAACAGCCATCCATCACTGCCTAATTCCAAAGGTGACATAGGATCATGAAGTACCTTGCCAAAGAGCAATACTTTTGCATGCGTGGGCCATGTAAAGGTTCAGCAATGCTAACACTGTCTCTATCCCTAGCACCAATATAAGAGAAAGCTTCTGGAAAGCAAAGCAATTTTGCTCCAGCTGATGCTGCTTCCTTCATCCCCCTCAAAAAAAGACTTCAAATGTCATGAGATATTAGAGATGAAAGAATGGAACTTTGAGAAGAAAAGGGAGAATAATTTTCACTTTGACAAGACGTGAGCAAGTGGCGAAATTGGAAGCGAGGTCGTTGATGGAAGTCATCTGAGCGGCGGCGACTCGCACTGAGTTGGACAGCATGGTTGACTCGCTGGAGGCACAGAAGCGGCGCGGAAGAACAAGGTGACTGTAGATTCTACCAATCACATTCACTGACATCATGGAAGCTGCTAGTTTCTTTCAACCTTGTAGTAGGAACCTAAAAATCTATATTTGTTTTAAAATTGTGATGTCCCACTATTATGATGAGGGGTCTCCACTATCCACCGAAAGCAAATTGAAAGTGGAGTGTGGTTGATTTTTTTATTGCTATAAAGCTTCATCAAGTAGTGAAGATGCAAAGATGAAGGTGCAGTAGACACAAGAAACACGACGAGCATATAATATTATAGGAAGAGGCTCTGGTGTTCGTTGTACTTGATGGGAACACCAATGTTCAGTTGATTTTGACCATAGACATTTAACATAAATTATTCCAATGGTGAAGATTATTGGAGGTCTTCCTTACGTGGCTGTGCAAAGCAAAAATCCCATGGAAGCCCTGCAACCGGTCCAGATGTTTGTTAGTACGAGAGGTGGTAGAATTCCTCTTATGTGCAGCTTGAAAAGTGGTGCCCTAGCTTTTTGTTATGTACCAAGATGATTCTTAGCTAAGAGAAGGAATAATATTTTCTTATATACTTGGTGTAAGATTGGACACAGAAGTAAAGTTACAAATCAAAAGTCACTGGAACAACGACTCCTTTTTTTTGTCCAAGGAGAGCCTCGAACCCGAGACCTCTTACAACAGGGAGGAGGTAATGCCATATGAACTTCATTACTCCTTTTACAAGAAGATAAAGCATTAATTGGTTTTATATAAAGTAAAAAATAAAAAGAAACATATACTTGATCTTGCACCAGAACCTGTAACAGCATTACACTAGGAACTTGAGAGCATATATTATCATGAAATACAACTATCTGTTTTATCTGTCTGTATTCTGTTCCAGTTTGGCATGGTGGTGATAGGCCTATACCCTTGACTGGCCCAATTAACAGGAGATGGACCCCAAAACTATAATGATGCAGCTTTCCAGAATTCAATTGGCTTCCTTTGCTGCAACCAAAATGAACACAACATACGCTCTGCATTAGGGGATATTAATTGGAAAATGTCTACAATAAAAGCAACCCTGAAGGCTGAAGCCATATATTATTATCAAAATTGTTACCTTAGCAATTGGCATCTTCTCCCTTACAGAATCAACCAATGATAAATCAATATCAGCTACCACAATGCCAGTGGACAATCGATCTGAAACAGAAGAATAATTAAACCAAGCAAGGAAAAACCAGTAACTATGGGTTAGGCAACCAAAACTCAACATCTGAAACACCCAAAAACAATAAAAAGTTCACCAAGAAATGTTCTTACCTGGTAATCGGCCAATAACAGTTCCCCAGGGATCGATAATTAATGTATCACGATAGCTCTCTCTTTTATCATTGTGTTCACCAGCTTGTGCAGCAGCTATGACCTGATTAAGTCATCAAATCATTTCTAAACAAATAAGTAGCTAATAAGAAAACAGTTTAAAATATTTACATACCAACAATGAATACTTACATAACATTGATTCTCAATTGCACGAGCACGAAGAAGAATCTCCCAATGTGCTTCACCAGTCACTTTAGTAAACGCGGAAGGTACCAGTAACACCTGAAAGGCAAAAAGTGGTTTACAAAACAACATATATAAGAAGAAAAGAAAAATATCCACAGAATACCTTATACCTGTGCTCCATGTTGGAAACGTAACAACTGGTAAATCTCTGGAAATCTCAAATCATAGCAAACAGTGAGGCCCAAACGCCCAATAGGACTGTCTACTGCAACTACATCTTTGCCTGAAACATCAACAGCAAAAGATGTTCACATGAACAAAATCAACTAGCAATACATAATTGCTTATCTTCTTTATCAGCATCCTCCTCCCACAAAAAGGGACAACTGCAGCTCTGCAGTTTCAGGTAAAAGGAAATATGATCTGAATCACTATAACCAATAGTCTAATACTATTTATCTTCTTTATTCTTTAACTTGCTGTGTTCTTGTTTCCTTGCCAATGCAGGCATGTGAAAAGTCCAACTGATCCTTATATTTCCAGTAAGAAATAATAGGTTCTTTCTGTTCATTTAAAAAATCACTTAGAAAACGAGAAGTTCCAAGTAGGGGTAAAACAAGACAAAGACTCATCTACTCTTCATATGTATTAAAGAGGAAATATCCTACCTGCTTCTGTAAATTTACTTTCTTTATATACCCTTCCACCAGGAACATCTACATCAAACCTTCACAAGAGGTAGAGAGAAAAGAAAAGAAACATGTCATATTGTTTGCACAAACTTAATTAGACAAACAGATGGGCAGTGAATTCCTCATATGGCATGCTATATCTAGGAGTAGATAAATAGGTCAATAATATGCTCCCTAAGGAACTATCTAATAATAATAGTGATGCAAGTAGTTGGGCTACGGCTTACCATTTTGAGCATTATCTAATTGATACGAAATTCCGCATTTTTCTCTAATTCTAACCATTATCTAATTCTTGTTCCAACTTTCTTGGATTAAACATCAGTCACTCACACACACTCTACATGTGTTTGCATGACAAACTTGCAACACTATGCATGCGGATAGAGAGATACTGCTAAAAGAAATGCCACAAAACCACAGTTGATGGAATCAAACTCATTATCGAAAACAATTTAATCATCTTACAGGTGTATCTTTCTATAAGAACTTCTAATTTCCCCGGCATCATCCACGACGACATGAGTATTACACAAGTGTTCATCATCAGATCCTCTTTCTTGAAAGCCTCCAAGTGACAGCCAAATGCTGGATTCTCTGCAGTGGTTCAGAAGAAGCAAATCAATTACATGATTAAAGATATCTTAGCAACAGATATATATCATCATGCACAAAATGTGAAAACCTCAAAGTAAAGCCATCAGGAGCTACTTTATCTGAAAAATCCATCAGTTCCTAATTCCAATGGTGACATAGGATCAAGAAGTACCTTGCCAAAGAGCAATACTTTTGCATGAGTGGGCCATGTAAAGGTTCAGCAATGCTAACACTGTCTCCATCTTTAGCACCAACATAAGAGAAAGCTTCTGGAAAGCAAAGCAATTTTGCTCCAGCTGATGCTGCTTCCTTCATCCCCAACAAAAAAAGACTTCAAAGGTCAGCACAATAGTGATGCCAATAAAAACCAACTAATTCTTCAACAAACACAATAAAAGAAGAATAAAAAAAATCAAATTTTATCCTCATTATATCCCCACTTTCCTCATATCAACAAATACCCACTGAAAATTTGGGGAAAATAAAGGGGACCCATGAGATATTAGAGAAGAAAGAATGGAACTTTGAGAAGAAAAGGGAGAATAATTTTCATATTCACTTTGACAAGACGTGAGCAAGTGGCGAAATTGGAAGCGAGGTCGTTGATGGAAGTCATCTGAGCGGCGGCGACTCGCACTGAGTTGGAGGGCATGGTTGACTCGCCGGACACAGAGAAGCGGCGTGGAAGAACAAGGCGACTGTAGATTCTACCAATCACATTCACTGACATGGAAATTGGAAACTAGTTTCTTTCAACCTTCTAGGAAGTAGGAACCTACAAATCTATATCTATATAATTTTAGTTGAATATTTTGATTTTTTATACTTTTTAATTGATAAATTAGTCTCTAAATCTTTTAAGTTTTATTTATTACATTAAGATTTTAATTTTGATGTACGTATCACATTCAACCATTGTATTTTTACATTAAAATCAGTAATTAAAATTAACCATTAAAATCAACCATATATGTATAATATATATTAAAATATAAAATACACACTAAAATTAAAAATAAATTAAATTATATATATTTTATATTTTAATGTATATTATACTTGATGGCTAATTTTAATAGTGACTGATTTTAATGTATATATCTAGTATAACTCAAAAAAAATTTATAAATCAGAATATTATTTTGGATGATCAAATTTTATTAAAATGTTAAATAAATTAATTTTTATTGTTGTTTAATAATAAAAATATAAGAATTTTTAAAATTATAAATTCATTCTCTTTAATTTGTCTAAACAAATAAAATGATATTAAGGAGAAAAAACTACTAAAGTATTTAACTAAAATATTATTAGGATCTCATTGGAATATTACTCAAACATGCTTTGGTTTATTTCATTCATATAGAATTTGCAAATATATTTCGATATGAATATAATATTTGTAATTTTATGGTGGCAAACTGTCAATGTGATTATTTGAATCAACAATATAATTAGTTAATTACCATGCATGCTTTCTTTTTATATATAATTTCAGATTCAAGTATTATTAGAAATATAAAAAACAATATATTTTATATAATATATATGATAAATGATAATTTAGAAGATAAAATTATGCAACAAACACATTTTATATTCCCAAATATATTTGAATCAGATTCAACAACTTGCTCTTTTAGGTTTTCTGTTTTGAATTCATATCAAACCTGTTTCAGTGAGCATTTGCACATGGACGCAGAAGTAATTTCCATTTCAATCAGAAAACTACTCCATAGACCATAATTTTTTCTTTTGAGATTATAAAATGCCCATGAATTACTTTTGAGTTTTGATTATGCAGCTGACAGATTTATGGTGCATCTTATTTAATTTCTTCCCTTTTCTTTGCTTTTTTTGATCTATGCTTTTCCTTCAAATCTATATAACAATTTACACATCTTACTAATTAATTATAATGGTTGCAGCAAATATTGAATGACTAGATAATTTGTTAAGACAGATTTCGGAGTTTATTAGGAAAAGTAATTACAATTCCTCTTAATAAAACATAATTAATAATTCAATAGTTCTATATAAACAAATAATTTAACCAATTCCAATCAAGTTATTTATTCTATTCTAAATATAAGATTATTTCGATGTTAAATACAACTTTATTTAGGAGCTATTTTTTATATTTATTTGACACCAAAAGATGAATTTTACTTCTATATACATAATAAGTTTTCACAGGTTATATAATAATGAATTCATGTTACACATTTCCGATTTACATTACATGCATTGAGCTTGAACTTGAGAAGCAATGTCCCCTTTCCACTCAAATCATTATTGTTATTACCTTCTTCATCATCATAATCATCTTCACTTCCATTTTTAACCTTATCATTTTCAGAATAAGGCCCCATTTGCTGCTGCTGATGAGATCCTTCAATGGCAGCAGCAGCATAATAAAACTTGTTCATACTATATATCTCCTCTACAGTGCAGTACCTTGCATCAGCTAAAATATCCGCCATTGATCGTTTCTTGCACCTCCCTCGCCGCCTTCTGCGTTTATCTTTCACTCCTTTATTGGACAATGATGCCAGCATTGTTGGACTTGAACTAGTTTTATGAACATCAACAATTGATGAACTAATTGGTTGGATATCAAGTACTTCTTCATCATCATCTTCTTCTGCAACATTATTATTGAAAGGAACAATGCAATTCTTGTGTTGATTATCATCATCATCATCATGAAATGAAGTGCCATACTCATTATTATTCTTGATATTGCTATGACTATGAGTTTTGCAAAACTCGCCATCAACACCATCGTTGCTATCATCATTACTATTATTACCATGGTAGCTGATTAAATTCTTTGAACAACAACCTTTGAGTGATGATTCATCTTCTTCACAACAAGTTTGTGATGCAAATAATGGTGGCAACACATCCCTGATGCCGCGGCTTAAACACATGTGCAAGTACTTCTCAGGGAATGGCCAGCTATGGAAGATGCTTCTATTGCGCCAAGCAAGAGCATATTGTCTGCATTATTATATCCAAGCATAACAATTCATTCATTCATACATTATATATATAATCACTTTAATTGTTCATCAAATTATTGTTCATGTTAGTTTAATTAACAAGATTTCACAAAAAATAGAGAGTTAAACAGAGAATAATAATCATAACCTTAAGTGGTGTTAGAAAGAGCACAAAAAACCTACAAATAACAACCACTTCAAAGCATAGAAGCGAAATATAGTGTAAATCAGAAAACAAATCCAAATATGGAACATGCAATAATGGCATAATAATATGTTAACATTAATAAAAACAAATCACTATACTTTTAATAGATATTCTTATGGTGAATGCCAATGGTACCTTATAGAGAAGGGTTTAGCATCTGCTTCTGCGTTCGTTTTCTCAGAACCCATTTCTTGTTGCAGAGATTTCGAAACAGCAGGTGGGTTTTTCTTGTGGGACGACATTGTTTCCTACAAAGATTGAAACTTTGGAATTCGATCGCAGAATAATCGCTGAAAGTTGATAATTTCACGAAAACCTAATCAACCCCAGTTTTTTTTTTCTTTCTGTTTATAGCTTCTGGAATCTAAACGCAGTAGATGCAGACCAAAGACTCCATAAAATCACCGAGTCTCGTAGCTGAAAGCAGCAGAAAAAGACAAAAATCAGAGTCTTTGGGGGCGCGGAATCTGCATGTGGGTACCCCCAAAGATGCAAAATTTATGCAGAGAACTCGAACAAGAGAGGGTAACAAAAGATGAAAATTTTTGGAGGGTTACACTACAGAGTCAAGGTGAAAACTTTGAGTTTCAGAGGAGTGAAAAGACCAAAAGGGTCACCAAAACTAGGTTACAAATGGTGGGTGGGGGGGACATAATCACATAACCGCGATTTGAATGTTCAAAGGAAAGAAAGAAAGAAGAGAGAGAGAGAGAGAGAGAGAGAGAGAGAGGAATGAGGAAACTGAGTGAGAAGTGAAGTGAAGTGGGTTAGCAGGATTAGAATAGTCACTTATTTTGTGCTGTTCTTTTTTTTTTTTTTTTTTCCCTCTAATTCTTCTTTCTATTGGTGTTTTTGTTTTTGTTGACTTCATTTTAACTGGAACAACTAACAATGTAATTAATAGTGTTAATTAGTGGCTTAATGTTAATCTTTGCTGCTATGTATACAAGAAATAAAGAAAAAAGAAAAAGCTGTAGTGAGATATGGAAGCCACTCCCTTTAAGTTTTAACCCTTTAATAAGCCCCTTAAAAACAGGACATACCAGAAAGAAAGCTTGGCTTGTCCAAAACATTGAAGGCCCTCATCATCATATATTACAGAATCTATTATTATACACGAAAGTTTCAACAAAGATTAAGAAAAGTGGAATCTTGGGGGGAAATTATGAACTGGGTTGTTGTGTTATATCTGCAAATGATTAACACAGAAGCTAAGATAGATTCTAGTTGAGCAGAAATAATAAATATATATAGTTTCTTTTTCCTTTGTGCTGTGGATATTGTAAATGAGGCAATGGAAATGGCAAAATTAAATGTGTGTGAACAAGTGCCAGAGAGAGTATCTCTTTCTCTGTGTGTGTGTGTGCAGAAGAAGGTACAAAGAAGAACTGAATGGAAAGAGTCTCAGATATTTTACTTGTTTAGGGAAAACCAGAAAACATGCATGTGCTATATCTATCCCCTTATTGTATGATTCTATTTTAGCAGGCTTTACTCAAGAACATTCAATTCAGTTACTTTACTATATATTACCAAGCATGGAGTGTATGTAACATCATTTTGAATCTTCAATAGTTTAATGAGAAATATGACAATGACAAGACATGTATAGAGCAGTGAAGGTTATTCAGAACGGTACAAACTAATTTAGTTGAGTTTTGGTGGTAATTATTTGCATATGTATGTGAGCAGATATAGTAAGTGAAGACATAATGCTAGCTAGCTAGCTCTGATCTTGAATAACGAACTATATATATACATATGGTCATCAATCATCATCTTGATTAATGACTGAGACAAAGGGATCAATGAGTTTCAGCAAATTCTTCTGATTGCCAGAGATCAGAGAGAGATATTCAAAGCATTCTAATAAGCTTTCTTTTGCATTTACTGTTTTTGTGGTTTTATTTGTTCATTAAAAACAAAATTAAAGATTAAAGAGAACAAAATTCATGAACGTAATAAGACTCCCAAGTACAAGGTTAAAGAATTAATATATATAGGCATAAAATGTATGAAATTCGCAATAAAAATTGCAGATGTATGTATCTAAAAGATGGTTTGTTTTTAATTTGTGGTACTGTCAAAGAAAAAGAAGCATGTAACTTCTGATAACTGATAGTTGAGGCATTGGATAGATTATTGGCATTGTAATAATTTTTGTTTTGATGGTACGTACGTAATATTTAAGGTTGAATAAGTTTCTGATAAGAATTCCTTATTATGTGCTTAACAGATTAAAGTAGGCCACAACATGAACATGATATTTTAACTGTGCATGGGACATTGCTGAGAGATGTCTTTTCTTGTAATTAATCAACCCTTTCATGATAATAATAATAAAGTTCTGATCTTCAAAAGTTGGAGTGATAATTGGACATTATGTAAATATCTCTTTTTTATATACAAATTTTGAAGGGTGAAATTGATGTCTTTGTGTATGCATATATATAGGAGTTATTAATTAATTTGAGCAGAATGTAAAATAATATTATTCAACGGAAGTATTTCAAGAGTTTCATAATTTACTATAATTCAGTGATTTTAACTGTTTATCTGTTTATTTTAATGTGTATATATTATAAAATTATTTTAAAATTAAAATTAATGACTAAAATAACTAAATTATTGAATATCATGGAGCACTTGAAATGCATTTCTTAGAATAGTGTTGCATGTTTGCTAATTTATTTTTCTGTTATATACTGATCCAAATTATTGCTGTTATTATCTTATGCATGTATTGATGATTTATTTTTCAAACAAAAACTAAATATATAATAGTGGGTGTTGTACAATGTGGCTGGATACATTTTTTATTTTTCTTTGCATGTATAATATAATTCGGATCCACCTAGAATATATATACACCATTTTAGTTATTTGGATAGAATTTATTATTTGATGTATGTAAAAGAAAATTCATTATTTGATGAATAATCTCCCTTTTCCTAGTTAAGACAATCTTCACAATTCACACCCTTTATCTCATATTCTTTTTTCTTTTTCTTTATCTGCTGTTTATATAACTACATATATATACATACCTACATATATATGTATAAGGAGTGTCTTAAGGAAGAATAAATATATATAGAAGTCCCTATATAATAATAGCTCTCTTTTGTTCATTAAGGCTGAATAAAGAAGAATAATCAACATAAAATAAGAAAAAGAAGGTGAAAAGAATAATGTTACAAAATTCTGTTGGAAGAAATGCCCCTGAATGGCTCAGAAGACAATATATATAGAATTTGTAAATTTTTTACAGTTAAATAATATAAGTTGTGCAAAACCTCTTCGGTATAACTTGGATAATAATAATACAGCAGATAATTAACAACTATATATACACACACAAGAATATGATTGCAAAGTAATTAAGACTTAGTATCATGCACTACATACAGTAATATAGATAAGAAAGTCATTCCAGAATTATCATCATAATCAGCTACAGAACGTGAAACACATTATTCTTTGATTCCTTCCATCTTAGTTATAAATTACAAATCTCAATGTCGGTTTTTTTTTTTCTTATGGTATTTTTCAATTTGACTGAATTAATTGACTGTAAATCTAAATTTTGTTTAAGAGTGTAATTTGCTAATAAATTATTGCATTTATAGGACAAAATTCAAATAGTCAACACCTGTCAAAACAGATGAATGAATTGATTGACCAACTTTTTTTTCTCTTTTTCACCAACCTAAATTAGTTTTTTTTGGGTCTTATCAACCTAAATTAGTTTATTTGATTTTACTTCTGTTTGTATTCAACTGGGCCTACGCCCAAATAGAGACAAACTTGATACACTCTTCAGATTAATTTAGTTTGAGCATGGGCTGTTACCTTTACGCAGACCGAAATCGTTTTTTGTATTTATGTTTTTATTGGGCCTGATGATTATGGAATACTGGACTGTTACCCTTTTAGAGGCCCAGATTGTGTTTGAGGATATGGGCTTGTTGGGCCTGTTGATCAAGGAGGACAGAAGATTTTACGAGCTGCTACAATTGAGTGAAGAAGGAGAGCATCAGATTTTCGAACGTCATCACCGGTGTCTATGCGGCTGAGCCTGGAGGTTTCCAGAATCCGGATCGAAGCAAATCAATCACAACCAAAACCCTAAACGCTGCCATGCCGAAAAAGATGGGAGTCAACACCAAGGCGGAGGCGGCGAGAGCTCGGAAGAGTGCCGTCGAAACGGAGCGAAAGGAACGAGAGACTAAGATTAAGGAGGAGGAATACTGGCGCGAGGCGGAGGGTCCGAAGTCTCGTGCGGCGAAGAAGAAGGAGGAAGAGGCGGATAAGAAGGCGGAGGCAGCTGCACGGAAAGCGGAGGCGCGTCGGCTGGCGGAGCAAGAGGAGAAGGAGCTGGAGAAGTCGATGAAGAAGCCTGACAAGAAGGCGAACCGCGTGTCCATCCCGGTGC
>JASCZI010181624.1:12934-42886 GCA_036250425.1 Stylosanthes scabra
AGAAGACGCGAAGAAGCGGCAGGCCCGCACCGCCGCGGAGGAAGAGTACGAGCGTATGGTGCTGGTTTCGAACACGAATCGCGACGATTCAATCATCGAAGCTCGATCTGTGGATGATGCAATCGCTCAGATGAGCATAGCTGACGCCTCCTTGCCGCCTGATAGGCATCCCGAGAGGCGCCTCAAGGCCGCATTCAAGGTAACCTTCCTTCTTTTCCCCCTTCCCTTCATGATTCTTGCAGATTAGGGTTTTTGATTTGATTTGATCCAATTTTATTATGCACTGCAGGCGTTTGAGGAAGCTGAGCTTCCCAAATTGAAGGAAGAGAAACCGGGACTCACTCACACTCAATACAAAGATCTCATCTGGAAGCTCTGGAAGAAATCTCCTGACAATCCTCTTAATCAAGTTAGTAACAATTTCTCAATTATCATTGTTTCGTAAATCTGAATCTCAATTTCATTTGCCTGATTCTTGCGCTTATCTGCAGACTGCAGAATGAGTGAGTTATCAATGGAAAGAGAGTTGTAGCGATGCGGCGGAGCCTTCTTACAGAACATCGACATCCTCAGACATTGTCGTACTCTGCTATTGGATATAGAAGAGAGAGTGAGAGTTGTTCCGTAAACCAGCTAAGTAGTGTCTTTTCATGTGTCCTTACTCTGCTGTATGTATATTAATTGGATCATAAGAATTATCTACTTCCTGTGTCTTTCTATGGCCATTAATAATAATAGCAAATATATACTGTTTGAGAGCCATGATTGGGATATTATGTGAATTATTAGAATAGGGTGATGCCAATTCTTCTGTGCATTTTAGTGGTAAGGTTTTTTGAAGTCCAAAATAAATATAAGGTCATCTGTACCATGCAGTATGGAGTGGCACCATGGTTCAAACACTGAAAATGGTGGCAATAGTTGAGATATTAGTGGGTCTAATTTGGTCCTTTTCATTTTCTCCGACATATGGTCCACCTTTTTAAAGCACCAAATACAAAGTGGGTTCTGATCATTAAAGTTGGCTCATTGTGATTTCACCATTTGAGGAAGCAACTTTAGAACTTAGAGCATAGGGATTAGAGTTTAGGGTTTCCATGGCTTTGATGACCATGAAGAAGCAATAACTGTTTTGCAGCTGAATAATAATTTGTGCAATAATAACTTAGAGCGTAGGCTTTCTTTGAGTATTGCTTCAAGTAGCTCTAAGAAGTTTACTTGATAATTGATATCCATCGGCTTTCTTAAGTTCATCCAGGGCTTAAAATCAAGCTTCTCATGTCGTTCAGTTGTGATTGGGACAGAAAAGAAAAGACAGGTTCTTGAAAAATAATATGAAAATAACCTTGTAAAATATATTCTATACTGTCATCATTTGTGTTTTTATTTTAGTTTATCCATTGTTTGAAAGGACACATAGTGAAGCACATCATTATATTGTGACTCACTCCGAGTTATACGTTGAAGTATGAGCATATACGTTGATTTGATCTTTACTTAATTCTTATTTTTAAAGTGAGTTTCTCATAATCCCACTGGTTACAGCTATGGCGGCACTTATAACCATCGAGACTGCCTATTACAAGCATAGCGTCTTATTCCACAAAACTTACGCCTTAAGGGGATTGCAAGAACCTACATATTGGCAAACATACTCTATTTGCAGGTCAGATGTCGCATTAACTAATTCTCCGAGGCTCACTTTTGTTGCACGGCCGTAGTAGCGTATTCGATTCACCCAACATGCCCTTGTCTCCGCAACGTCTTAGTTCCTCATGCACCTTCGCCTCGAGTTTGAGTCCATCAGAGGCCAGCTCCTTGGCACAGCCACTCACGGAATATGTAGAGCATAACTCCTCCTCCATGGAGGAGGGCTGGTGCCAATAGAAAAGAGTTTAGAAAAGAGATTAAGACTGGGAGACTGAGACTGGAGGACAGAGACTGAGAGATTAAGACTGAAATATGTTTGTGTATTGTGTTTGGTTTAAAATTAATTAGATATAGAAACTGGGAGATAGAGATTAAACTAAGTTGATGGAATAGAAATAAAGGTTAGTATTGAAAATTATAATGTTGATTGAAGGTATTTGAATAAAAAAATATTATTTAAGTTTCAGTCTCAGTTTCCAGTCTCTCCAATTTGGAGGTACTGAAAATACTGTGGGGACTGAGACTGAAATTTTAGTTCTCGTCTCTGTCCAACAAACACAATACTGAATCTTAATCTTCCAGTCTTACTCCCAAAACCAAACGCACCCTAATATAACCGATTTAAGAGTATTGTCTGAAAAACCCTAATTTGGTTTTTCTAGTGATTAGCTCACTAGTTCGCTTAAACAAATGTCGGAATTCGAATTCTGCTTTATGTGCTCAGATCCGTGGAGGATTAGTCATCGACTCGTTGGGTTGAGGGTATGTTGGGAAAAAAATATTGTCAGAAAGGTTTTTTTTTTTTTATCTCGTCTGTTTCCGTAAATAATACTTGGTTGTTATTATTTTTGTCAAAAACTTAAAAGTTACAATAGATAAACTCACTTCTTAAAATGTGATTTAGGTAATTTCTAAACAAAAAATCAAAGGATTTTAGTTATTGCGAAATTTATTCATAAAGAAATCAAGATCCAAAATAAATAAATAAATGAACTTCAAAATTGTATATTCTAATGTTTAACACACAATAACGAAGCTCTGATTTATTACAATGGCTACCATGTTGTTCGTAGAAAAATGTTAGTAAATTACAATGGCGATTCTATTGTACCTGTTTTCTTTTTGTATCTCCCCGTTTCTTTTTTACTTTCAGAAGATTCTAAAAATAGAAAATATTGAAAATGAAAACAAAAAATTTTAAAATATTTTTTTTCTCCAAAAAATAAAAAATATTAAAAATAAAAGAAAATAAAAACATAAATCAAATACACCGAGATAATACAACTAGTCCTGCATAAGACTATAGGCTCAAATCTCAATAAACACTTACAGAAATCTCTAGATTGCTCAATAAACTCAACCGACATCCATTCAGAATATGTTCCAAGCCCTTTGCAGTTGTGCCAACTCTCCTTGGCGTCTATCTAATTTATTCAAGTCTTTGGTGTTTTACCATGGTGGTTATTCAAGGGAGGGAAAAAATTCCATTAGCTCTAAAGCATAGTATTCCTATAAAGTATAAGCACATCTTGAGAATGGGAGTAAAACGGACATAGTTATGATGTAGAACTTTTTCAGTTCATCCATTGGCTTTGCTCATTAAAAAAACAAAAGTAATATTCCAAAATTACAATCTCAATGAATCTTTACCCAAATTTTTTTTGCTATACCCACGTTAAGGTCGTGAATCTTGTTATCTTACATTATTATTCCACTGGGAAATAAAGTTGAAATCCCATCCTTTATTCCGGCAGCTGAATCTTCTGCAATTTTTAATGCGGAACATAAAATCACCCTTTAACTGCTTAAGCAGCCCATCTGAACATCATTTCAATAAATATACAAACAAAACAAAACTCCATGACAAAAATGTGTTGCATAAGAAATCTGAAAACTAGATGTCAAGGGAATCTGTATGCAGGAGGAGGCAAAAATGGAAAAGGAGCAGCCGAGGCGTATGCTACTGGTGGTTGTGCTTGTCTCTGATGGGGTTTCCTCTCCATCTTCTGGTTACCATTTTCATCCTCCAGCTCTATAGTTTCTGCAGAGGATGAAGACTTCATGAAACTCTTTGCATTGTCTTCTAACTGTTGTTGGTTATCGGAACGCCGATGAATTAAAAGCCCAGACATGAAGACAGGAAGATAAAGAAGGCTGGCATGGAACATTCTTCTAGCCTTTTCTCTAGTGCGGTCTCTGTAGAATGAAAACGCTGCAGCACTTATTGCAAGGGTAAGTACAGTGGACTCGAGACAAAACCATTCAGAAGTCACACCCCCTGTTAAAAGATGCAGAAACATGAGTCTCATTATTCTCCTCGTTGCCAAAGCACTCACTATTGACATGTATCAAAATGGTGAATGTTATTGTCATCTCTAATGGTCTCAGTAAGATTCCTATGACAAACATTTCATTGAAGACTTAGGGAACCAACTGGTACAATGATGTCTATTGATTTGATTAAATATATGAACTTCTATTGTTGTAACAAGATTACAAGAAAACGAAAATTTAATACAACTGTGTAAATTTTCAAGCCATTGACCGAATCTTATGCAAGACGAAAAGGATATTCTGTAAGATATCCTATCATGGTACCAGTACCATGATCAATATTTGCACCAAATAATTAATAGAAGAAAAAAATTCATGGAAAACAGTGTTTAAAAAAGCACTCCTACTAGGAGAAAATATGAACTCACAGTCATAAGCTAAGAACCCCAAAGGTATAAGATATATTGAGTTCCTCAAAGCCACAAGTGATGTTCTCCGCCCAGATTCATCAAAAAGAGAGTACATCTTAAACCTAAATTTGCAACAAAAGTCATAAGGGTTAATAAGCAAATAAGGTAAGGTCCTATAGCTAATAGTTTTCGGACCATCTTTAAATAATTGCAAGATAAACGAAATTCACCACAATAAACAAAGATATATGAACATACCCTCCTGCAGCATAATCATCCCGGCACATATAGGCAAGAGCCATAAAATGAGGTAACTGCCAAAAATACAAAGCAGCTGGAAGAATCATTGCATTTAGGGAAACATCACCAGAAGCTGCAGCCCATCTGATATCAAGAAGTCAAAATCGATATGATTACCATATTCATTCATCACATAGTACGCCAAGCTAGTACAGGGGCTCACACACATGCATACACATAAGACTCCAAAGCAAAGAAATGATAGTGAAACAGGAGCATGAATTGTATTGGGGTTTAAAGTAGATGACTGACTTTAAGAAACATGGTTGAAAGATTAATCAATGTTATGTATATCTCTCAAGCATTTGAAATTTACTACACATAAGAAAGGCAAAAGAAAATTTAAAGATAGTTAATCGTTTACCCCAGAAGTGGTGGAATAGCTCCAACAACAGCTCCCACCCATGTATTAACAGGATGAATCTGCTTCAACGGAGTATACACGAATGCATACAAAACAAGGTTGGAAGCAGCAAGGCCAGCAGCTAAAAAATTTGCCTGGAAAAACCTTGTCATAAAGGTGCAACATTAGTCCCCCAATCCAAAGCACATCAATCAAACGCTCGATAAGCAATGTATTTAGTATTTAGAGTTCCATACCGCTATGCACTGATAGAGTGTAATTAGTATAATTAGGATTGGCTCAATTAACAAAAATAGGTTTGGATATTAGAAATTGTAATAGGAAGTAAATATGTGAATAATGAAATATCTTAGGATATCTCATCTTGTTCCTCCAGAATCATTCTCTCTTCTACTTGATGAATTATTATTTTCTTTTCTATCCCTAATTCTCTAATTCCACTAAATACCATTGTCAATACCATCACAAACCTATTTCTATTAATCGGGCAAAACCTAATTATACTCATTACATAGAGTTAAAAAGATTTACAGTACGATCCAATGGAATACCTGAGTGGCAAGTAGGGCAGTGCCACCTAAACCAACAGAAGATGCCCATCCAAGTGCGTGAGGTATCGTAATTCGTCCTGAAGGTAGCGGCCTTCGGCTCGTCCTCTTCATTTTGGCATCATTTTTCACCTCAAACACCTGATTCAGAGAATTGGCGGAAGCAGCAACCATCATGGTACCCATACACGTCCAAGAGAGAGCGGAGAGATCAACGGCACTGGTGCTGCCGAGGACAAATCCGGTGCCAGATGTCGCAACCACGAGCATGCTGCGATTTCATTAATAGATTAATTAATTCCAAATCCCTAAAAATTGAAAAATAGGAATAGGGAGAGGGAGTGGAAACCTGAGGCGAGCTTTGGAGAGCTGCCAATAGCAGGTGGCATAGTGGCGGGTCAAGGAGACCAAGTCGGTGGCTGTCTTCGTGGCCGTGGCCGTGGCCGGAGCTGAGAGATCGGCTGCGGAGGAGTGGAGGTGGCGGTAATGATGAGTGAGATAATTGTGATTAGTATTATGATTGATGAGTTTCGATTTGGAATTGGAATAGAAGGTGAAGAACTCCTTCCTCAACTTCATCCTCATTCTCAACAATCACACACACACTCTTCTTTTCTCTTCTCACTTCTCAGTTCTCAGAGACACACCTCACACGGGTAAGCCTTCCCTCTACCACGCTAGTTTTCTCTTCTCTCCTCTTCTTTTCTTTTCCTTTTTTTTTTGAAAAAAAAATTTATTAGAACTTTTTTTTTACATGGATATTATCAACAGTGTTTTTTCTTGGCCATGGATATTATCAACACTTTAACACTATTCATTTATTCTCACGAAAGTAAATTCAGTGATTTTTTTGGGCCCATGAGGCATTGGGTATTGGCGCGGTTAACCTGACCCTAATTTAAGGGTTGGTGCCATTTTGGGCCTTATTGGCTTCAATGAAATGGATATGTGGCCCATATACCCGGTAAATATCCAAATAAACAATTTGAGTTATAGTGATCAACTAAGTAAGTAAGTTTAAGCAGACGTCCGGAGTTCGAAAAATGCGTTGGATATAAAGCAACTCGACTAACGATAGATTCTTGAGTGGAGCATAGATTTATAGTAAATTAGTCACGGCCCATCCTGGGGATACCAAAGAAAAAAAAGATGATGTCATGTAAAAAAAAATAATACGATGTAGTGTAACAAAGAAAAAAATTTAGATTCAGTCCAAAAAAAAAAAGAAAAAAATTTAGACCAAATATAATAATACTTTGATTCTTTAAAAATTTGTAAAATAGAAAATAAAATTTAATTATCATTAAGTTAATAACTTATATTCCCGTGTAATTGTACTATTTTACTATAAGAAAGATTTCAAACTTAAACACACTATTTTTTAACTTATCAAAAAAACTAAGAAATCAATAATGAAAAATATCTTAATATTTTCCTTAATTTTAATTTAATCTTTTTATTTAAAATTCTTAGTTCACATTTATTTACTATTCTATTATAAGTTCTAACAAAGATTTAACTGCTAGATTTGAATATATTATCTCAGGGGAATTATTGTTTCATTCATTTGATCACTATAAGCACAAGAGTATGCATCTCCAAGACTCCAACATTGTAATCTTCTATTCACAATCACTTTGCAATCAATTTTTAATAGAAACAGTTCACATTTAATAGTCCTTTATTTGTACATGATTCAAATATTCAGTTAGTCTGTACTTAACATTTTTCATTGAAATCGATAGTAATTTCTTCATCTTTTCATCAACTGCTCCTATTTCAAGATGAAATTAAGATTTAACTTGAGAAAAAAAAGTTCTATATTTTAATATAAGTAAATTTAGACATAGCCACCTTTTCCCACTGTTGATTCCAATTGGGACATGGTTGTTTGGTTTCCTTTAAACATTTGGGTGTGTTATCTTTGACAAAATATAGTTGCCACTCAATCACTCACAGCTTTTAAGAATTTGTGGCTCTGCTCTTATTTCAGCAATAACTCCTTATCCAAAATCTGTATAAGCGGATAAAACAAAAAGCATTGGCATGGAGACTACTATATACATATTAATCACATTAAAATGAATACAGTTTTGATACATACCTAACTCCTTAATTCTATATTTATCATCTTAGTTAAGTATACACATATTCAACTAACAATGTTAGACTTTAATAAAATATGATATCATTCTTTACCAATTATATGAACCATATTTTTACACAAGAGTCCACACTTATTTACATTAACAACGTACTTTATTTACCAGAATTAAAATTAAATAATTACTCAATAAAATCTATGTTATATTCGCTTATCATCATTAATAAAAACAAAAAAGTAAAAGATTCGAATATGCTACAAAATTAAAATTTACAAGTATAATGAAATAAAAAAGATTATCATAAGGTTGAATGATGAGTAAGTTAGTTGACAAAAAGATTGAGAGGCAGAGAAGTTAGGAGTGAGAAGCTAGCCATAGCCACAAGCACAGGCTGAGATTTTCCACACCCTCTCATCCATAGGAACGAACTATCTATACATCTCTCACCCTCTTCTTCCTCTTCTCTTTAGCACTTCTCCTCTCACTCTTCATCTTCTTCTAACTAGTTAAATAGTAACTACCATCAACACTTGGTGGTTCTCTTGTTTCTTGAACTAGTTACTAACCAACCAACCATGGCTTCCTCTTCTTCATTGCATCTTTCTCAGGCTCTTTTGGCACGTGCTGTATACCTTCATGGCTCTTCATCGGACCGTGTCTCACTCTCCACTGCTTCCACTCTCTCCTCATTCCCATCATTCTCTGGCCTCAAGACACTCTCTTCTTCTGCTTCTTCTTCTTCTTCTAACTCTGGTAGTGGAAGTGTCTCATCACGTGCACCTCGCAGGGTTGGTTCTGTGGTTCGTGCCACTGCTGTTGAGACACTTGACAAGACCACAGAGGCATCTCTGGTTGAGAAATCCATCAACACAATTCGGTTCCTTTCCATTGATGCAGTTGAGAAGGCTAACTCAGGCCACCCTGGTCTCCCCATGGGTTGTGCTCCAATGGGTCACATTCTCTATGATGAAGTCATGAGGTATAACCCCAAGAACCCTTCTTGGTTCAACCGTGACAGGTTCATTCTCTCTGCTGGCCATGGATGTATGCTCCAGTATGCTCTCCTTCACCTTGCAGGCTATGACAGTGTTCAGGTCAGTCATGCTTAAATTCATTGGATCTATCAGAATGTGATTGTTCAAAACCAAATACTTATGTTTAGCTTCTCTTCCATGTCTTCAATTTATATCAATTCTGAGTCATTTTGATGATAGGAAGAGGATTTGAAGAGTTTCAGACAATGGGGAAGCAAAACTCCCGGACACCCTGAGAACTTTGAGACATATGGAATTGAAGTCACCACTGGTCACATATGAGACATCTCTTTAGTCTTTGGTTTATGTTGCCATGTTTTGTTTTTTCTTCTGTTCTGTTATCTCAATTACCATGTATTTTTTGTGTAGGTCCTCTTGGTCAGGGAATTGCCAATGCTGTTGGATTGGCACTTGCTGAGAAGCACTTGGCTGCGCGGTTCAACAAGCCTGACAGCGAGATTGTTGATCATTACACGTAGGAGAAGCTGATAACTGCATCTTGTTTGTGATTTCTCACTTACTTGTTTGATTTCTGTTATGTTAATGGCAAATTTTTTCTTGTTCTTGGTCCTCTAGGTATGTTATATTGGGTGATGGTTGCCAAATGGAGGGAATTTCCAATGAAGCATGCTCACTTGCTGGACACTGGGGTCTTGGGAAGCTTATTGCTCTCTATGATGACAACCACATTTCCATTGATGGTGACACAGAAATTGCATTCACTGAGAATGTTGACAAGCGTTTTGAGGCTCTCGGATGGCATGTCATTTGGGTAAAGAATGGAAACACTGGCTATGATGAGATTCGTGCGGCCATTAAGGAAGCCAAGGCTGTCAAAGACAAACCCACTTTGATCAAGGTTAGATACTTGGCTTGAAGTAGCATAAAGTCATAACTCATAACTCTTCGGCTTTGATGTTTGTCTATATACTCATATCATGTGTCTCTTTCCAGGTGACCACTACCATTGGATTCGGTTCTCCAAACAAGGCTAACAGTTACAGTGTTCATGGAAGTGCATTAGGTGCTAAAGAAGTTGATGCTACAAGGAAGAATCTTGGATGGCCATATGAGCCTTTCCATGTTCCTGAGGATGTTAAAAAGTATTAAGATATTTTCTTTGTCTCCTGTTATTCTACTCAGTTTTTCATAACATGATCTTGAATGAAACTTGCTTGCTTACTTTCCATAGGCATTGGAGCCGCCATACACCCGAAGGTGCAGCACTTGAAGCCGAGTGGAATGCTAAGTTTGCTGAATACCAGAAGAAATATCCGGAAGAAGCTACAGATCTGAAGTATATTATTACCGGCGAATTCCCTGCCGGTTGGGAGAAAGCACTGCCGGTAAGTAGAGTGCTAAACTGATAGGTTTCTCATGATGTTTATATGATAATATCCTTAATAGTTATGTTGCATGATGCTTAATCCAAATGATATGCTAACAAGTTTAATAGCATGTTCATTGTCACATTTCACATTCTTACTTCAATCAAATGGTGCCTGGAATATTGATCAGTCTTCCAATTTGATTTCAACTTTCAGACATACACTCCAGAAAGCCCTGCTGATGCTACCAGAAACTTGTCTCAGCAGAATCTCAATGCCCTTGCTAAGGTTCTTCCTGGCCTGATTGGTGGCAGTGCTGATCTTGCCTCTTCCAACATGACCTTGTTGAAAATGTTTGGAGATTTCCAAAAGGGTACTCCAGAAGAACGCAACGTTAGATTCGGTGTCAGAGAACACGGAATGGGAGCAATCTGCAATGGCATTGCTCTTCACAGTCCTGGATTCATTGCGTACTGTGCAACTTTCTTTGTCTTCACTGATTACATGAGAGCTGCCATAAGGATTTCGGCGCTGTGTGAAGCCGGAGTTATCTATGTTATGACTCATGATTCCATTGGACTTGGAGAGGATGGGCCTACTCATCAGCCAATAGAGCACTTGGCAAGCTTCCGGGCGATGCCAAACATTTTGATGCTTCGTCCAGCTGATGGTAATGAAACTGCTGGAGCATACAAGGTTGCCGTGCTCAACAAGAAAAGACCCTCAATTCTCGCCCTTTCTAGGCAGAAGTTGCCCCAACTGCCAGGAACTTCTATTGAAGGAGTTGAAAAGGGAGGCTACACCATTTCAGATAACTCATCAGGTAACAAGCCTGATGTGATTTTGATTGGAACTGGTTCTGAGTTGGAGATCGCTGCTGCTGCTGGTGAGGAACTAAGGAAGGAAGGAAAAGCTGTTAGAGTTGTTTCTTTCGTCAGCTGGGAGCTTTTTGAAGAGCAATCGGCTGAATACAAGGAGAGTGTTCTCCCTGCTGCTGTAACGGCTAGAGTTAGCATAGAAGCAGGATCAACATTTGGTTGGCAGAAGATTGTTGGCAGCCAGGGGAAAGCCATAGGCATTGACCGTTTCGGAGCAAGTGCTCCAGCAGGGAAGATATACAAGGAGTTTGGTATCACCAAGGAAGCTGTTATTGCTGCTGCCAAAGAACTTTCATAAATCCTCTGAGTTTTCTTGATTTTTGTTTCTTCTTATTCAGAACTCTTTAAGTTTTCACTAGTGGCTATGGATTTCAATTATAGATCTGTTTCTTGAGAAATCACTTTAGCCACAATAAGGAAAGATAAGATTAGATTGCTCTTGAAAATGGTTCTCAGAGGAGAGACATAGACTGAAGGATGAGTGGAATCAATGAATTTGTAACAACTATTTTGGCTTCTGAGTTTTTCCACTGTGATGTAGCACTTATTCATATATAATGCAATTAATTTTAGCCAAAAAAGGATTGGTATCTGAAGCATCTTGCTTAAATACTTATTCAGACTTCTTTAAGGCTCACTCAAGGAAAAAAAAAATCAGAATAAAAGGTTTAAGCATGCTTCAAAGTGAGTAGAAATGACTATGCAACCTGGTCATTCAATTTCAATCTATGTTTTGAACTGACTGATAAATCTAAAAAAAACAAAATGAAGCCTATTCTATTTTGTACAGATTAAGAATAATGGATAAAAAATTAAGGTTTAGTTAGTCTATTAGTCCTTGTAGTTTCACCAAATTTTTAATTAGGTCCCTATATTTTTTTTGCTTTCAATTAGATCCCTATACGCTGAGCTCTAGAAAGGGATAAGCATGCCTACTACTCAATGCAATTTATTTGAGTCCACAACAAAGTAGGATTGTTTCCTAGTTCCTATACATAAATTGATAAGGCGAAGTAAGAAAATTAACTTAGAATGTTGCATTTGTGCATAAGA
This sequence comes from Stylosanthes scabra, assembly GCA_036250425.1. Lineage (NCBI taxonomy): Eukaryota > Viridiplantae > Streptophyta > Magnoliopsida > Fabales > Fabaceae > Stylosanthes > Stylosanthes scabra. Next base: position 24,879 of record JASCZI010181624.1, read on the forward strand.
AGCATCTCTAGTCCATGAACCATCAAATATGTCACAATCCTTTTGATGATCAGAACTCATTGCCTGGTGGAGGCGGCGGCAGAGGCTCACCTTTTTCAACACTGCCATTTTTCAATCCCTCCTCCTTCTCCTTATGGACTACACTTATCTTTGGAACGAGTCCAGAACCTTCCTTTCTTGAAACTTGAGTCTCAAAAACCACCCTACCAACTTGATTCCAGGAGAGTGTGGAGGAGTAAAGGAAGAGGAGTTGCTATTGAATATGTGAGAAAGAACATTAGAATAGTTATGCTTATGTGAGGAGTGAAAGGCGTTTCTGATAATAGCCAGAAGGATTAAGAATGAGTAGCATCATAAGCAAAACCGAACGGTTGATCTGCTGGAGTTACTGGTGAATTCGACGCTATTATTGTAGCTAGCTATGCTCTAAGATCTGATTAACTGTGGTGTGTTACAGAACTTGTTCTTGTCTAGTAAGAATAACCAAGAGATGATGATGGTGATGCTAATTGCAAGATCAAAAGAAAGTGTTTTTGAAAAATGAGGAAGTGCTATTTTGGGAGAAGGTAAAGGAAGATATAGAGAGAGATCAGAGAAAAAAGGAATGCATATCAATTTTTTTTTTCAGTTTATCAGATTTATTTTCTAACAAATAAATAAAGCATACACTATATAATGATTAACATTAAGGTGTTTCAAGCTTAGATTATACATTAAGGAAATCCTCATTTTATTTTATGTAACAAAAACTTATAAATTATTAAGATGAAAACATAATTCCACTTAAATGCTTTATGTCATTATTCATATTCATACAGATGAACCAGAAGATACAACATAACATTAACAAAACTAGAAAAGGAAAATGTCATCAATAGCATCCATGTGACAAAGATTAAATTATAGATTATAGATTTCAAGAGAGACCAAGATTAAATTATAGATTATAGATTTCAAGAGAGACCAATGACTTTTCCAGTTGCTGTATCAAGATCAATGTCATAGAAGCATGGTCTAGTTGGAAGCCCTGGCATAGTGCTCATTGTTCCAACCAATGGATAAATGAAACCAGCTCCAATGCTGGCTCTAACATCCCTTATGGGTAAGATGAAGCCACTTGGAGCTCCCTTTGCTGTAGCATTGTCTGAGAATGAATACTGAGTCTTAGCCATGCATATCGGAAGCTGGGAAAATCCTTGCTTGCTATACATCTCAATCTGTTTCTCAGCCTGCACCAGGTTGTTATTACACAAATACAAAAAATACCAATCACTTTGTCAAAATCACAATCTTAATTATAAGTGTTGTGCTGAAGCTATGAAAGTGAACTATTATGATGATATTACCTGTTCTGAGTACTCAACGCCACTGGCTCCATAGGACTTTGCTATCGCTTCTATTTTCTCTTTTATGCCGTGTTCCAGAGGATACAGGAACTTCAGCGGCTGTGACACATTCTCACAAGCTTTCTGAACCGCATTAGCCAGGTCAACCTGAATCAATGCATAGCAAGTCATAAATTATTCCTTGAATGGTTCCTTTTGATGATCAATGGTTTGAAACTTGTTTACAAACCACTGATCATTTAGCATCTTTTGAAAAAAAGGATGTGATGGAATTTTGCATAGAATTCAGTGTCCTATGATTTTTGTGTCAGGGTAAAATGTTATATATGGCTTCTTGGTTAGTTAAAAATGTAGGACTATAAAGGCAAGTACTTACTGCTCCTTTGCCACCATGGGCATGATGGGTACAAATTACAGCATCAAAGGCACCAGCAGCTAAAGCTGCATCTCTAACTGCGTTTAGTTCAGCTTCAGTGTCGGTTGAGAACTTGTTGATAGCAACCACGACATTCACACCATAAGATTTTGTGTTTGCTATATGCCTTGCCATATTCACACAACCAGCTTCAACCAGTTCAACATTTTCAGACAAATATGCGTGGTCCAGAGGCTTTCCAGCAACAACAGCTGGCCCTCCACCATGCATTTTCAGAGCCCTTATTGTTGCCACGACGATGGCACACTGAGGTGTCAAGCCACTATATCTGCACTTAATGTTCATGAACTTCTCTGTTCCAATGTCAGCACCGAAACCAGCTTCAGTAACTACAAATCCACCTGGACCTACCAACTTCAATGCAATCTTATCAGCAACAATGGAAGAGTTCCCATGAGCAATGTTTGCGAATGGTCCCGCGTGAACAAGAACAGGTGTTCCTTCCAGGGTCTGCATGAGTGTAGGGTGAATTGCATCCTTCATTAGAACGGTTAAAGCGCCTCCAAGACCAAGATCATCAGCAGTAACAGGATCACCCCTCTTGCTATTACCAATAACCATTTTCCCAAGCCTTTCTCTCATATCAGATAATGATGTTGTTAGTGCCAAAACAGCCATAATCTCACTAGCAACCGAAATATCAAATCCTGTTTCTCTTACCATTCCTTTCTCTTCAGGTCCCTGGCCAATGGTAATTTTTCTTAGGAACCGGTCATTAATGTCCATTACTCTTCTCCATGTGATAGATTCCGGGTCAATATCAAGCCTAGCAAATCTATTAACTTCTTCTGGTGTGAGCTCATCTGGGTTCGTCTTTGAGATGCCGAGTTTAATGAGACGCCTAAACATGACATCACTAAAGCTCCTTTTACCTTCTTTGTTCGGAGGGCATAATCGATTAAAGAGAGCCTTATCTGACTGTGTAGACTCATGGAAAATCCTGGTATCGATTGCAGCAGCTAGGAGATTGTTTGCTGCAGTAATTGCATGAATGTCTCCGGTTAGGTGAAGATTGAACTCATCCATCGGAATCACTTGACTGTAACCACCACCAGCTGCACCTCCTTTGATTCCAAAAGTAGGTCCTTGTGATGGTTGACGAAGGCATGTCACTACCTAACAAAAAAGAGAGAGCGCCATGGAATTTCATTATTCAACCACCATATCCTTCACATATGAATAATATCTCAGACTCATGACTAATTCCTATAAATAGAATAAACAATCCCAGGAAACAACTTAACAAATATCAGTATCAATTCAAATGCCATAAATGCACAAGATAAGGAAAAAGATTACCTTTTTGTCAAGAAAAGCTCCTAAAGCTTGACAGAGGCCAACAGTGGTAGTAGATTTGCCTTCTCCAAGAGGAGTTGGAGTAATGCCTCCAACCACAACATAGTACCCATCTTTTGATCCTTGCAGTTCATCAAGAACTGACAATAAAACCTGTGCATTTAAGTGCATTAAAAGCCACACAAAATTACACTACCCCCAACCCAGTTCAAAAAAGTGTCCTTTTGACTTTTTTCTGGCACACCCATAAATGTGTATATCTATAAATAAATGTAATTGAAAAGAAAAGTTCCAAATCTAGAATATAGAAACCTTACCTTAGCCTTATATTTACCGTAAAGATCATAGTGATTGGGAGAGAGATTGAGATCTTTGGCAATGTGAGAGATGTGAAGAGGTTCAACTGAGTTAGCAATGTCTATGTCGGCAGGAACAGGGGACACAACGTGCAGCTTCCTCAGTGTCACCATTGACAAACTCATTCTTTCTTTCTTTCTTTCTTTCTCAATCAACAACCTGTGAATCTCAATTCTCAACACACACTCCTGCTTCCACGACGAATCAGATTTGTAATCATTGTCGTCTTATTTATTCTTCTCATCTTATCCCCTTCAAAAATACAACTATCAATAATATTTTCTTATATATTTTATGTAAAAAAATTAGAGGAATTATACGTATAAATTTGTTCATCAATTAAGTCTAATAAAACAGATCTAATCTCAAAAAAAAAAAATTACACATATGATATGACATATATATAATTTTCTATTTAAATTAATACCTTTTTGGTCAGAATATAAAAAAAAAAAAAACCAAAATTTTTAATTTATTTATTAATAATAAGTATTTTTTAAGAAACATAAACATTATATCCCCTATTTTATTATCAGTAATCAAGCGTAGACTTAATAACTATAAAAACTACATTAATAAATCATGTTAGGTAACCAATATTTTAGTGACCAATAGGAACCAATAAAAATTAATCATCCAAAATTAAAAAAATATCATTAAAAAATAAAATTATTAATCTAAAATTCAAAAACAGATCATCTAAATAAATAAAATAGATCATTTAAAATTGAAAAAAATATCATCCAACAAATAAAACTAGTCCAACATTTATAAAATTGATCATTAAAACTGATAAAAATGAGCATCTAAACATAATGACAGAAAAAAATAGCACAAGAAGTGCGATGTTGCCGGTGTTCCTCAACCATCTTCGAAGCAACCACCACTTGAAATCATGTTGCCGATGTTCCGCTCCGTATGCATCTTCATTGTCTATTCTCGTCGCATCGCCGTCATCAAATTCTTGCGCCAGGGAAGAAGGCTTCGCAAGTGGCCCAGAGTGTCGAGTAGTTTGTCAATTGCGTCGCGGAATCGAAGAAAGTTCCCATGGTTAAGATCGTCGGCACAGTCGCGTAACTCAATATTGTCGAAGAGCGGCAACGGCACCGTGACGGTTAAAGAGGGCTGTCAAATGGGCGGGCCTGGCCCATTTAGGTCCGGCCCATTTAGCCTGCGGATAAACGGGCTAGCCCATTTAAGCCCGATTTTATACGGGCTAGAAAAATTCTAGTCCGGCCCATTTATGGCCAGCTCGACGGATAATCGGGCTGGCCCGTTAAATTAATTATTATTTATTTTTTCAAAAAACTAAATAAAAATTTTAATTTTTAATTTTAAAAAAATTACTTTTGAAAAAAAAATCCCTTTTTTAGCCAAAAAATTTTAGAAAAAACAAAGTTTTTTAGTTGATGAATCGGATTTTTGGGTCGAATACGAGAAAATATAATAAAAAAGTACTATTTTTTGAAAAATAAAAAATAAATTAAATAAACGGGCTGGCCCATTTAGCCCGCGGGCTAGCCCGTTTAAGACTGGATTTTAAACGGGCTAGCCCGTTTAAGCTCGGATTTTAAACGGTCCGGGCTCAGAGACAAAAGTCCGCCCATTTAGACGGATAGACGGGCTGACCCGACGAGTTTGACCCATTTTGACGGCCCTATTCTAATGGTAGTGGCACAAAACGCAAGAAAGATGTCGTCACAGCGGCGGCGACAGTGTTAAATGAAGGTGACAAAGGAATGAGGCACTGGTTTACTGATGTTGGAAGGAAAGGGAAGAAGCAAGGGTGGCACGGTTGATTGATGTTGGAAGGAAAGGGAAGGGAGGAAGAAGGAAGAAGAACGTGTTGGCTATGTTAGTTACTAATATTATTGGTGATCAAGACTTTTCCTACATGTATATACAGCTAGCATTTTCTAGCACCTTAAATGCAATATTTATACATAAAAATTCAGTCACCAAATTAGATATTAAGTATTATATATGAATATATATATTGTTTAAGTTATTTTCAACTTATACTTTTTATTTTAACATATAAAAGTATATTTTATATTGGTAGTTGATTTAGTGGTTGAATTTTGATGTACAAATAGCAAAACCCTAAATATAGGCCACATTTGGAAGAAAAATAAAACTAAAACAACAAATTTTAAGCTGTAACAGAAAAATTATAGGAAAAAGTATGTATTTTTAAACTATAAAAAATATTTAAACTCGTTTTTAATGTTACCTTGCTTGCGATTTTCTGCACTGAATGGATAGTGGATACTTTATTTAACGGAAAATTTTAATATAAAGAAATGTTTGAGTAAATAGAATGAAGAGATGTGTATAAATTTATTTTGAAAAATTATTAAAAATAACATAATACATTTTTTAAGATAAAATCTATTTATTCATGGGGCAATTCACCATATTAAATAAATTGGTTAACGAATGATCAAATTGTGCTATTTCAAAAAATATGATTAATTTGTCCTAAATATATTATATATAATTCGTGGCAGGTATAATGTTTTACAATTTATACTGATACCCTGCCATAAATTATAAACAAACATGAAAAACACATAATTTATGGGACCCTGCATGGATTATCAAGAAATAACAAAAAATAATATAATCCATAAGACCCTACCATGAATTACGTGCAAATATCAAATACACTTATAATCCATAATTGCCTGTAATAAATTATGAATAAATGTCGCTAATAATTAATTATGTATTTATTATGATGAAAAATAAAAGAAGAGTGTTGAATAAAATTAATTTTTACACTATTTAACATATAAAATTTCTTTTTCATATTCGTTTAATAATAATTTTAAATGTATTTAGGATAAATTAATTATGCTTTTTAAAATAGGATAATTTGATTATTTTTTATTTAATTTATTTAATATGGTGAATTATCTTTATCCATGTGAATGAATCTTCATCTCTTCATTATTTTATCTCTTCAGGTAACATGCTGCTTCCGTACTTAATATCTCCTGAAATAGGCAAATATGAAATAGCCATCCGCGTGCTCCTTGAATCAATGAATCTAGAAAGAATTCAAAGACAAAAACGTTTATTATATATTTATATTTATATATCTTCTTTCTAAACCTACTCCTTATCTCATGATAATTATTATTTTTATCCATGGAAGTTTAAAGTATTGGCAAATCAACATATGAATAAATAGAATTAATTTTGAATTTGCGAAAGATAAATAACTTTAAGGGAAATACTGGATTAGGCTTAGTGTTTTTGGTAATGGGATTAGAGTTAGTTATGTCTTTAATTACGAGCCCAATTAGACTTTTACGAGCCCAATTCTAAACCTTGATGGATTCCCTACTTGAATTATGTTGAACATCAAGCCCAAACAAATTTCAGCAACACCCCCAAAAAAAGGAAATTATGTTCATCACTTATCCCCATTTATCTAACAGAATAAATAAGGAAATAGAAATCAAAAGATTCATGCACATTTAATTAGTTTGGATACGTTTTTCCTCCATTCCTTTGTTAGTACTTAGTAGCATGAATTATTCATAAATCATTAAATAACTAAATATATATATTTTTTACACTAATTCATTTCTTAACATCAAAGAATAAATATATATGAGTAGAAGTCAGAACTATACTATTTACTAAGTGTATACTAAAATTAATGAATTAAATAATAAAATATTTATATATATACATAATGACTAATTTTAGTATTTAAATAATATTTTTAATATTTATGTATATATATAAGAACATACACTAAGGCCTAAACCTTGAGACATTTCCAAAGATATATAACTCAAGGCACAATGGTGAGAATCTTGCATACTTGGAAGAAAAACAACGGTCATGAAACTGAAGAAAGGAGACCAGAGGATGAAATTCATCAAGATGATGCATCTGAGCTTGTTTTCCAAATGGAAGCACCACGAGAAGCCACTACAATGACAGACACTGAAGATGAAGACACTGTGGAATCCATTGAAAGAAAACAATCTGAATCTCTTGATGTAAAATATTTTATTTCTTTAGATTCCATATCCTGTAAACAATATATCTTCCTATTACATTATCAATTCCCTTAACACTTTAATGTTGATTTCAAATAGGTTCAAGAAGAAGATGAAGATGAAATGGATGATCAACAACTTGGACAAATCAAAGGCAAGAAAAAGGTGGTAACATATGACATTGATAAGTTGGAAATTTACTCAGAGGATGAGTTCCTTAACAAACACTATGAAGAAACATCACTTTACCCATGTAGTCTCCAAACTGAAGAAGACACAATGGATATACTCACGATGTTTGTAAAAGAACAACTAGTGATGATTCGATCGACACAAAAAGTGCTAAAACAAATGGGGCGCGAGCTGAAGAACAGTGAACATAGGTGGAGCATCCTTGAAAAGAAGCTTCGAGAATGGAAGTGCTCCTCTTCTACCTCAAGTTCACTTATGTCCTAATCACTAACTGGTTGGGGGACATGGATTCTCATTAGGAAGCTTGTCCCCATCAACTATTTTATATCTATTTGCTGATTATTCTATTTTGTTTTCGATTGGAATTGTCGTAATCGCTGCTGTTTTTTCGGTGTAAGACACCTAAATTTGATTGTACCATTGACATTGTTATTTTAATTTTATTGTTTAAATCTACCGTGGATGGTTTGTGTTACGTGATACTTTGCACTTGACAAATTGCTTACATAATTGTTATTGTTGTCCTATACATATATTCCTGACATTTGTTGCACTAGAAAAAGAAAAAGAAAGCACATACAACATACAAGTTACAATTGACCAATTCCCACTCATTCAGGAATGAATTTTATTGAATTTACCTCCTAGAATTTTAACTTTCACTCAATTAACACCATTACTAGAATCGAAAGTCACCCAAAAATAATAATGATAAAGAATAAGAAAGAATTCAATACCTTGAGTGTACAAGAAAGGTATGAAGTATGAACATCTACAGAATTAATTCCATTTACCAACAAAATCAGAACAACATGAGTATCTACTCTTGCTGAGAGTATCTGCTAAGTGTTTTTACAATATACATGGGATCTTGCAATGAGGAGTATACATAAATATGATGATTGTAGCACTGGAAAACTGACATTTTCTCATATAGGTGAAAATCAGGGCCAATAGGTAGTTTTGTTCTGGAATGCATCCACACCAAAAATACAAGCAAAAATTCCTCCTTAATCTTTTATACAAGGAGCTGAAAACCAAACCAATCACTGGCTTGTGTTAACAAGATGGAGACTAATATTCCAGTGATTGTGTCAAAATGCATGTGTTAACACAAGTCTCTGGACCGCTCAAGAGAAAAGGGACTGAAAAGGATACATATAGTACAGTGAATAATATGACATAAGCGCAAAACTGGACACCGCCAGTGACTACATGAACAAAGAAGACTTACATCTTCTAAGAGTCTGGAAGTAGGCGTCCATTATACATCTTATCAAGCAATTTCCGCGCATCAGGCCTCCTTAGGAGACCCTTATTGTTTGGCAACCCAGTTCCCAAGCAAACTGGGCACACAAGCTTTCCTCGACCTGCAAACATCAATCAATCATGCAAGTTAGTCCAACGCGAATCTCAGCTTCGTTTAAGGGTGTACTGCTGGCTAACGGGTTTGTTATATCCACAAAGCAGGATAGGATTTGACAACTTAATTGGCCTAAGTTGGTTCTAAATAGCATAAATATGTTTGAGCTTGTTTTTGGATTCTTTTTAGGCAGTTTCTATCAGAGCTCCATCGAAAAGTTTCCCTTCTATCTCAGTACAATAACCAAACTAACACTAAGCTAAACCCCAAAAAGAACAAGAGAATCACCCTACTAGTGCCCTAAATCCCCTTCCTTCTCCTTCAAAACCCTAGACTCAATAAATGCACGATTGAAAAGCATATCACCATTCATCAAAGCATGATTGCACTCAGTAATGCTACTAAGGGAATTACCGTAACAATTAGGACACTCAGTGAATTCATAAACATCTTTGGCGCGCTTCCTGTTGAGGGCTTTCCATTTTCCGGTACCGCCGCACATGTCACAGATGATGGCACCACTTCCCCCGCAGTTTCTGCACACCGGTTTCTCCATTCCCGGCGCAGCAGCAGTTGAATCTGGTGCAGCAGATGCTATAACAGACAGAGCTGCACTCGAACACATGCACGTCAGACACACGCGCCTTGAAACCCTCACTGCTGCTACTTCCTGCATTCAATTATCATCAGTAGCAAGCAATTAACAAACAAAGATAATTAATTAATAGAGAATTTCAGCTACCTGTGAGTGTGAGGTGTGGTGTTCGTGTTCTCCATTGTGTTGAGTTGAGTTAACAGTTACACGGAGGCGCGCCACTTTTGGTGTGTTTGTAGGAGGAAGTGATCGATGAAAAGCAGAGATATTAGGAGAAGTAGAGCTCGCCATTGCCATGATACTCGTCTTTCTCTTTTTTTCTCGAAAGGGAACAAATATCCTTTGAGAGAGAGAAAGAGAGAATCAATGGATTGAATGACTGCCACGTACGATCTCTCTAATCTCAATCTCTAATCTGTTTTCTGTTATAAGTGTGAACCGGTGGGAACCACACTGAACCAGAAACTTGGTTATGATTTATCTGAACCAGACTGAACCCATAGGTTAAACCGTATTAGTTTTTTTTTTTCCCTCTCTCTTTTAGTCATTGTTATTGACCTTATCTCTTGAAAATTTCTTTGGTAAAAAGGAAGTTAAAGTCTAGGAATGTTCATGGTTTGAATCCTATCCTGGTATCCGTAGTATTTATTCAAATCCGATCTTAAAATTGCAGATTCTATTGATCGAAACAGTCATTGAATCAAATCGAATTTGAAAATTAATATGATCTGATTGTCGATGTTAGTCATATCCGATTGATATATTTAAGATGCAGATTAAATTTAAAGATTAAAAAGTGCAAAGATGTTAGTCATATCCAATTATTTTATTTTAGTACAAATATTCAATACTCGATGTTAGTCAATTCGATCTGTGAGCACTCCTTAAACAAAAAGTGAAGATTGTAGCTAAATTTTTAAGAAAAATATGCCTTAGTATTGCATATGATCTATTGTAAAATAATTCAATCGTCTTTTTTTTTTTCCACTACAAGATTACCCATTTATTAGTTAGCTATAGAAGAAAAGAAGGAAGACAAACATAATATAGAATTAATCTACCGTGAACCACTATATATTTTCACACATCATTTTTAGTATGAAAAAATATAAACATAATTTTATTTTTCTGTACTAATGTTTATATTTTTTTTTTGCTAAAAATAGTATGTGAGGAGATGTACACATAATATATGTGCAAATATACATAGATAAAAATACTGCCTTAGTCTGCTAACGATTTGAGCTTAAGTTATAATTTAGTAAGGTAAGCCATTCCCAAAATGCAATCTCTATTTTTTCCAAAAGCTATTAAAAAAGCTAACCGAACAAGTGGCGCTCTCGGAGTCTTTAGGGGGGATTTTCCACATTTATTGAGTCTTTAGGCCCGCCTTATTTTCTCAGCATGTTTCAAGCATTATCTAATCTGGACCATCACTTTGGCATTTGAATAGCAACATTTTATTCCAAGGTCATGGTCAACCAAATAACTGAATAAGCAATATAACTAATAAGAGAGTCAGAGAGATATAAGAGAATTGCCACTGCTCCTAAGTAAAGCCCTAATTGTAGCATAATACTATGTCAGAATGTCAAATGTACAATATCATGAAACCAGCAACAAATCAAACCAACTTAAATTAATCTTGACATGGCAAAATCCACAGTTAACCACTGTGATTGTGAACCAAGCATCTAACCTCTAAAAACTCCAACTTGAGGCGTAAATGGACAAAAGTGCACATAAAAGAGTTTAACACAGACAAAATATACACCAAAAATTTGTAAATAGCAAAGTACACCAAGAAGACAAATTTCGGGTGTAATTTTGTTTACCTCAAACTCTTTCATGTGTACTTTTATTTATTTACTCCCATTTTGAGCTCAAAACTTCATCGAAATTAAAAATCTTCAGAACCAAAAAACCTATTTCTCTGCTCTAAGATTAGTCACTCTGTACTTGTTCCTTAAGCAATGCCCCTTATCTATGCAGAAAAAAGCAGCACCTCATAAACCTCCATTGGGTGACTTCTCCGAACCCATGCAGCTAGATTCAGCACCCAAGCCAGCAACCGGCGATGCATCCTCGTCGAAATCTTTGTCCATAGCTCTATCATCGTCATAGTCGCTTCCACCAGTACTGCTTTCCTCTGGTGTTTGAAAAGAGTCACCGTCCGCTTCGTCCAATTTCATGTCCTCAGGAAGCCGCTGCTGCAGAGGCACGGCATCACTGATAACTTGGCCCATCTTCTGCTTCTCGCGATAATCCTCCATTTCCACTCTATACCTCTCTTTATCCTTCATAGCCTTCTCTTGATAAACCTAAAAAGTTCAATGAAACTCACCATGTTACAATAGCTTAAGAAACAAGGAACTAACGACGCATAAGCGAGCTTGTGAAACATTGAACATAAGTTACTCACTACTCTTTCTGATTCATTCAACTTGTTCCAGAGTTCACCAATGATCCTACTAATCTCCCTGTCCTTCCCATGATGGTGTGCTTTTAGCCTTGCATGCTGTTCCGCGAAAAAGAAATTGTAACCGCTTCTGTTGGGTTTTGGATGAGCAGGATCTCTCCGCTTTATTTCTGATTTCTTTCTGCGCCGGCGCCGATGGACACCTAACGGGGCAGAGGTACCACTGCTGTTACCCAAAACTCCGTGATGAGAAGTAGGCAATCCAGGGTTTTGTGGAGCCTGATAGAGCACGCCTTTAAGTTTCTCTGAACCTATTGTTACAGTAACTAGATAGCCACTTTCAAACTTTCCATCAATGACCCCAATCACCTGAGACCCTCCTGAAGATTTTATCATGGCTGAGACCACAAGAGAATAAACAGTACTAGTGTTATAAATATATTCAATACAAATTGTCAATTGTCAATGTTATATAAACTCATGCAATTCAGATAGGAACCAAAATAAGATTAAGTGGTTTAGAGCTCTCTTTAGGAACATAAAATGCAAAAGATACAAGAGAAACATACTAGATTTACTTGCCTAGTGGCATGTAAAATTGTAAACGAATATTTAGGCCTTAGATTAACCTTTCAAACTTAGGCAGTTAACCCTGTTTACCTTCTAAGTATCTACGACTATCCTATATGACTCAGAAAGGAATGGCTATCACATGAACATTAATATTAGCAGGGGAAAAAATCAACACCATAACTCATTTATTTGTGGTTAGCAATTAATCTTATTTTGCATTGGGGAAAGAAGAGACCTTCAGACAATTCAGCAGCATTAGCGCTTGACTGTGGAAAGACCGGTGATTGAAATCCCGATGATGTCGGCATAAACTGTGCCTTTTGCACTGGAACTGGAATGGATGATTGACACTGCAGACCACCAGCTGTAGAGAAAAAGCCTGCAGGTACATTAAATTAGGTCCTGGAGTATGAGAATGAGATTATAACAAACAAGCTATGTTGTGTAAATGGCTTACTAGAAGCAGCTGGGCTCCATCCAGGGGCTTTGAAATAGTAGATTTGTTCATAATGGTAAAGCAACGAAGCATAGTACTTCCGCAGAACAAAAGAGGCATTTGTAGCTGTCGATGGAAAATTGAAAGTTGCAGTTACTTCCTTCCATTTTCTCTCTTTGATTATCTGCAAGAGAGAATGATAGATAACTAGTATCACACACCAAACGAAACAAAAATACGGTTCGTGGGAACAGTTAAATCTTTAGTCTCAAAATGTAATCATCTTTCTGTTCAAGGCAATATCTTGAATCATTTACAATTTACAAAAGACATGTGAGGTATTTGGAGTAAAAGTATAAAAGCAAGGATCCAAGAAGACTATACTAACATTTTTCTAATCATATTGATGAACAAACCTTTCCAAAGAAAATTCGTAAAGATAAGATAATATTCAACTATGTTACAATGAATGACAGCATAAAAACAGGGAAACTACTTTTGAATTGCATACAATACAACAACTTTACAAGCATAAAACACATTGTTTACCAAGCTTGAAAAAGTTGAAGCTATCATGATAAATGAAGCATCAAAATAAGAAAAAATAGAACATCGTTAACTCCATTGAACCAAACTCAGAACATTTGAGGTCAGTGATAGTCCATAAAAACATCTTCAATCAACATACAGGTCTTTTATTTTCATGCCCGAATTCGAACAGCATAGAAATGTTTAAACAAGTATTATAGGTTCAACAGAAACTCTGGATTCTGCTCATGGTAGAATAGAATATTCAGTGATTCTAAAAATAAAACTAGTAAGGGGAGAAACAGCGCAACCAAATACAAATAGTCACAGCTTACCTTCTCAATACCTCCTCTGGAAGTTACTTCAACAAAGAGTCGATGCAAATCTAATTCTCTCCCCCCAATAATGGGAATCCTGGGACATAATTTCAAATGTGGAAAAGGAACTCAAAAGGTGAAAAGAAAAAATGTTTTGCAGTCACAAACCTATGCAAATCACCAAGGCATTAGTGACGTGCAACATTTCCAAAATCCATGGAAAACTATAAGCAGAAACCACACTACTGATCCACAATCAGGCACTAACTAGAATGCCCTCTAATGTTAAACAGTTATTAGAAGATAACTAATGCCAACATCATTAGGGAAAGGAAAAATAGCAATATCTATACAAATTACTAAAGAATGTGATGTCAGGAATTATAACATGACAAGCTTGTAAGTTCCATATGTTCAAGAAAGAAACCAAGAAACTCTTAAGTGTATAGAATAGAACTAGTAAATGAAGAAAACAAGACATGAATATGAAGGGAAACTTACATGAACTTGGTGCCCATAGAAGAGTGTAGCTTCTCCAAGGTTTCTATGAAGAGCTTGGGATTGTTTGCAACCTCCTCATAGCTTGCTTGTGGTGGAGGATACACATAATACCCTGAAGCTGAAGCTGAAGCTGAAGCTGCCACAGCATCTTTCATTTGTAAGGGGCTCTTACTGACACAAGAAGCAGATGCCATTAACAAGTTTTGTTTTCAGCTTTCACTATTTTCCTGCCCCCAACATCAACAAAGACAAAACAAACCTTGGTGTTAAGTACATAGAAGAAGAAGACACCAAAGACAGTTCACTGGATATGATAAAGAAAAATAGTTAGAGATATGAAAGTAGAAAGTAGAAACAACCACCAACATGCAGCAACATAAAAAAATGAGAAGAGACAAAAACTTAAAGAGAAACAGACAATTTCACTGGATAAGAAGAGGGAAACTGTACCATGAAAAAAAATATATAAAAAAACAAGTGAGAGAGAGAGAGAGATAAAAATCACCATCACCATCACCATGCAGCTGGATATTCAGGACTGAAACAATCCACACGACAGTGATAAGATATATATAACACAAGCTCAATGGGGTGGTGATGATGAAGTAACTTGCAGTGACATGGGAGATACAAAGCCCAAGAAAAGGAACAATGGGACAGAAAAGCAGTGTAATAGCCATGAATTCCTCCAGATTACCGAGGATGTTATAGGAGCAAAAGAAACTCATTCATTCAAAGCTTCTCAGAAAAAACCAGAAAAGAGAAGCCTCTGAGAAACAAACACCCTTTTAGTCTTTGGTAATAAAGAGGCACCCAAAAAGGTACCTTTCTGTTCTATTCTCTTCTCTCTCTCTCCCTAACACTCTTCAACCACTGTTTCACACAGAACCTACATAAGCCTATAACTGAACCCTTTTTTGTCTTGAAGGGTCCTATCTATAACTCAACCCTGACATTACAAATACACATATCTTTGACATAAATATGAATATTGAATTGAATATGAATATAATAATGATGATATCTTAACATAATGTCATGCATAAACATAAAAAGCAAGTCAATACTTTTATTCATCTTTCTTTCTCTATAATCTGACACTGTTTCAGGGTTGAAATTTGAAAAAGAGGGGTTTGTGAGAAAGGTGCCAAAGTGAATACCTTTTTTCCTCCAAAGAAATTATTCAAATCTGATTACTTATCCTTGCACTCTGTAATGGTGATTGGTGGTCAAATGAAGACAAAAGAAAAACGTTTATAAATCAAGAATTAATAACTTAGGAAAATTATCACCCACAATAATAATAATAAATAATGAATTTATGAATAATAATAATAATAAGGAATAAGAAAAGGCATGCACTACTTCGTTTCTCTATGCGTATTAAGAAATTAAAGGATAAACAAAAAGAGAGTAATAAGTAATGCATGCTTACATGAATTAATAATATAAAAGAAAAGATGAAGCATATATGGCAAGAATCAAATCCAGAGGCAGAGAAGCAGAAAGTGATTGTTTATATTAATATTATTGTTGTTGTTATTATTATAGTATGATTATTATGGATGAATAAATCCAAAATAAAAGATAATAATGATATTATTAAATTATACTTACCAACAGTAACAGAGAATGGAGCATCAGAATCATCGTCTAAAATCTAAAATGAAATGATAACAAAGAGAAGCTTTTAAGGAGAATAAAGGCGCTGTTATTAATAAAAAAAAAAGCTTCGGAAGATGTGAATAGATTGGCGAAGAAGAAAAAATATTAACCCTACGAAATTCTATAACTATTTCTCAAAATGACAATTATGTCCTCAGTAAGTTTCCAATTCATGCAAACTATGGGAGGATTATTTTGGCTTTCTACTGATTTTGAGATTCAATTTTAGGGTTTTGTGTGTCTCAAAGTTATCATTCTCAACAATTAGATATATCCCAGGATAATAAATTTTAAAAATGTAAAATACTATAATTAAAATTATAAATTAATTTTGTGTCAAAAGATAATGCTGGCTTCAAGTTATTTTCTAGTCTTCAACAAATTTCTCCTTAATCTTTATTTTTTAAAAAAAAAATTAAAAAAAAAAAAAAAGTAAATGACAATCATTTATCTAAAGAAAAAATAAAAGATTGTAGATTTGCATAATTTCATAAAATAAAAATAAAAAATAAATTTACTAATATAAAATTATCAAGATGTCATTTTGATCCTAATCTCCATGGCATTAGTGTATTTTTTTTTATGGGACTCCATGACATTAGTTGATTTGTCCATATGAGCCCAGAAAGTTTATTTCTTTGAATACTCATAAGGTGGTACTCAAAATTTGTACATGTACTCATAGGAAGAGGGATGCTCACAATAGTATTATTGAGAGTAATAAGCAATTAAACTAAACCTATAGCAATTTATTTTTTTATATTTTAAATTATATTCATTTAAATTATTAATATGTTTTAAAATAAATAAGTGTATTCAATTTAATTTATAATAATTTGAATCAAATAAAATTCAAATCGATATAATATAAATAATAATCCCATAAATTAAATTATATAATTTAACGGTAATGCTGGGTGTAAATGTTGATATCAAATAACACAAAAAATAATACATAAATAATTTTTTATTTGATATCAAAATAATTTTTTATTTGTGATAGAAAGAAATAATTTGGTTAGACTTGACTGGAAAAATAGTTATACAACTAGAATTATTAATAATTTAAATCATAATAAATTATATCACTTTATTTTTAAAATTAAGTGGAACTAGCAAATTCCATATCTTATTTATTATGTGTTTTTTTTACAGTATTTATTATGCATTTTAAACCATACAATTTTTTTTAAATAAGATGTGTAATAGAGCATCCTATCAGAATAAGTGATTTTGGTCAATTAAGTTTAATTAAATTATTTATTTTTATATTAAATAAAATATTATTTCAATGTCAAATAGTATAAAAACAGCCCTTAGATAAAATTTTATTTGATATCAAGATAGTCTTCTATTTAGCATAGAATAAATAACTTAGTTGAATTTGATTGGATAAATTATTCTATATATTTATGTTATGTCATATTCTTTGTCTAGAAATTAAGCCCTCCCAGTCCTCATATACTAGAGCAAGTATTATTGAAAATAATTCGAATATCAAACTATTAAGTGTGTTTTCCTTTAGTTGATTACTTGGGATAAGGTGCGTTTTAGCGTTCAAATCTACTAGATGGCTTATATACAATGTGTAAAATCACACACATATATATATATTATAATGGTTAAAAAGAGCATGTATGAGATTAGTGTTAAAGGTTTTGGAATTTTGAGATTTAATGATGAAAATTTGAATTTAGTGAATTTTTTCCGAGTAGAAAAAAGTAGCTGACTGTAGAAAATCGCATAAAAATGCGTACCAGTAATTTAACTGGCAGTACTGTCTTAAATTTGTTTGGTATAGAGTATGAAGTGTAAACCATGATGTTTGTATACAAAGGTTTATATTTTAGGTTTTGATAAATGACAACCAAATGACAACCAAATGACAAAGGACTATCAATGAAGCCCTTGAAGAATTATATTTGAAAGCAAAACAACAACAACGACAAAGATAACGAAGTCCGC
>JASCZI010181625.1:5091-41616 GCA_036250425.1 Stylosanthes scabra
AATTAAGTCATACAAGTCACAAAGTTGAAGCTAGCACAAAATGGAAATTCCTAAAAAGTAATCCCATAAGGCCACAACTACTAAATTAACCACCATGAATCAACATACCGAGGGATAAAAAAGGGTAAGAAAACTGCAAACCACAACTGGGAAACCAATAGGAATCAGATATCCTAAGACAGAGAATAGGCAGTGCTGCCAGAAGAAGAAGAAGAAGAAGAAAATGGGCAATTGTGGGTTGGGTGGTTCTCGCATGGATGCCTCCCAGCGGATTGAATCTGCTCTCTTCGACCTGAAAAAAAAACCCGTAAGCCTTACCCCAATTTATATAGGGGATCACAGGGAAAGACCAAGAGCCGCGTTGTATCCTGCGCCAACTCTACTGCAGCTTCTGGCGCAATCCAGTCATCACCGCACACAACCAACCAAACAGTAAGGCGGCACCGCATACCAATCCGGCGCAATGCACTTTGCCAATCAAACATAGCACCACTAACCAAAACAGTCATACGCATAGCAAAAGTGCAATGCCAAATGTTGGCCGCGAAATGAAGTGAATGGGAGGCTGACAGCTCCCGCTTCAGCGTCTGTTATACCTGGAATTAGCACAAAAGACCATGTACAAACAGATAGCAGAACATGATCAACAAAGAGAAGGAATCACTGGGTGTATATATATTGAATCAGAATAGTGTAATATGAACAAGAAGAAGAAAGAGTGATTGAAGAAATTGAAATAACAATAACCTATGATGCACCTGAGACGGACACGGGACCCGACACGACACAACACGCCGACACACCAATCTCAATTTTTCCTATAACACAGGGACACGGCATATATATAAAATATAATCTATTTTTAATAAAATTATAATAATATTTTGACATTTTATTTATTTAAAATTTAAATTATTATTTTTAAGTATTTTTAATATTTTTTTAAATTATATAAAATATTTAAGATAATTTTTAGTTTTAAGAAATAGTAATATATACTATTTTTAAACTCATTTTAAGAAAATAAATTAAGAATAAAGTTTGACACGCGGACACGTGATGATATTTTGGAGTGTCATGTGTGTCCAAGTAAATATTTTTTTGTTTTTTTAAAGACACGGATGGGACACGGAAGACACGCGTGTCGGACGAGTGTCGGTGAGTGTCCTGTCCAAAACGTGTCCGTCACGTAGACACGCCAATTCAACGAAGTGTCCGTACTTTATAGACAATAACAGAAATATCCCCTTTCGAGTAAGGAACGAACTCCAATTTACCCAATTGATTCTAAAACTGATTTCTACCCTTGCCTTTCCACTATTTAACTTTTCTTTCACAATCTGTTACGTAACAACTTTCTCTGCTGCACAATTGGTTTTGCTTCTCTGCAATGCATCGCTATTAAACTTCATAGTCTTTCATCCAAACTGGTTGTTTCCTAATTCTCACAACTCTTGGCCCTGGCCCAGAATTGCTAGGCCCAGCCTCTGATCTTCATCTCTCATCACCTCCAATGGGCCAGTATTATTCCCTTCCAAGTGTTGGGTTTGTATCAACTACTCCCCGCTCGAAAACGACCTTATCCTCAAAGTCAACATGAGGAAACATTTTGGAGAGCTCTTCCCAATTAACCCGAGTAGCCTCCTCTCGAGAACTCCCCTGCCATTCCACTAATACTTTCATCACCTTAGACTGATCATCAAGTTGTATAACCCTGCTATTCACAATCGCGGCTGGTAAGGGTTCAAAAGGTAGTGATAGGGGAAGGTCACTAATTGGTGGTGATGTTGTATGCTCACCCTTATATTCCTTTAGCAGAGACACATGGAATACTGGATGAATAGCACTACCTTCTGGAAGTTCCAACTTGTAAGCCACAACTCCTACCTTTTGTAAAATCTTAAAAGGCCCATAATATCGTTTGCTTAACTTCCAATTGCCACGATGCACTACTGACCCCTGTCTATAAGGTTGTAGTTTTAGAAGGACAAGGTCTCCAGGCTCAAAGTGTTTATCCTTTCTATGACCATCAGCTTGCTGTTTCATCTTGGCTTGTGCTTTCTGCAACCGAAATCTAAGTTCCATACCAGAATCTCTCTAGTACACATTAAGTCATCCACATCTTGCACTGGGGAGGAGTGAGTAATATAACCAGGAATAGGACGGGTTTTATAACCATAAAGAGCCTCATTTGGAGTCATATCAATAGTGGAATATTGAGAATTATTGTAACAAAATTCAGCCCAAGTGAGATATACTGACCACTTAGTAGGGTACGAACGGGAGAAGACCCGTAAATACTGTTCAAGAGTCCTGTTGACAACCTCAGTTTGCCCGTCCGTTTGGGGATGATGAGCTGTGCTATAGAGGAGTTTGGTACCACACTACTCAAATAATTGCTTCCAGAAACGACTCAGAAACAATGGATCGCGGTCAGAGACTATGGTTGCAGGAAAACCATGATACCTTACTACTGAAGAAATGAACTTCTGAGCCACTATTTTCGTTGTAAAACCCGTCTTCAAAGGCGTCACTCTCAAAGTCTTACTGAATCTGTCCACCACTACCAAAATTGCAGTAGAGCCACTGGAATTTGGTAATTTAGTGATAAAATCCATACTAATATCCTCCCAAGGATGTCTCGGAATTGGAAGAGGTTGCAGGAGGCCTTGGGGCTTTGCAGTGCTATTTTTGGTTGATTGACAATCCCCACAATGATCAATAAAAGCAATGACATGCTGCTTCAATCCTGGCCAAAAGAAAAGATCTCCTATTCCTTTGTAGGTTTTTAGTATCCCACCGTGCCCAGCTGTAGTTGTTGAGTGGAATTGATGAAGTAGTTTCTCCCTTAAGTTCTCATAATCCGGCACCCAAATTTTTCCTTTGTACAAAAGAAGGTCGTCCTGTAAAGAATACTCACTGGACAAATCTCCACGCAGCAGTTTCTCATGAAGTTCCTTAAGTTCACTATCAACAAGAAGAGCTTGCTGAATTGTGGGAATAAGAGTTGAGTGAATGGCAACTGAACGGTTCTTCAGCTTCATCTTGCCAGGACAAGGCATCAGCGGCCTTGTTAAGCTTCCCGGGGCGGTACTCAATCACAAAGTCGTAACCAAGCAATTTGGTGAGGTAATGTTGTTGTTCTGGAGTGAGTATGATTTGGGTAGTGAGTTCTCTCAACCCTTGATGATCAGTCTTGATTGTGAATCGACGGCCCAGTAAGTAATGGCGCCACTTAGCCACCGCTTATGTCACAGCATATAGCTCTCTTACATAAGCTGATGCATGAGCTAGGCGAGCTCCCAACTTTTTGCTAAAGAAAGCAATTGGGTGACCATCTTGTGATAAGAATGCTCCCACACCAGTACCATATGCATCTGTCTCTACTACAAATGTTTTTGAAAAATTAGGCATAGCTAGAACAGGGGTGTGTGTCATCAGTTGCTTTAATTGTAAGAAAGCTTGTTCTGCCTCAAGTGTCCATTGAAAAGCATTTTTCTTTAATAATTCAGTGAGTGGAAAAACTAGTTGGGCATACCCGGCGACAAATTTTCGGTAATAACTTGTGAGACCCAAGAAACCCCTCAGTTGCTTCACTGTCTTTGGAACAGGCCAAGCTAAAATCGCTTCAATTTTAACAGGATCAACACTCACACCATTCCCATTAATCACATGCCCCAGGTAATCAATTTGAAGCTGCCCAAATGAACACTTAGAACGTTTAGCAAAAAATTGATGGTGCTTCAGTACTTGCATGGCTGTCACTAAATGCTCAACATGCTCTTCTCTTGTCCTGCTGTATACTAAGATGTCATCGAAAAATACCGCAATGAATCTTCGAAGATACGGCTGAAAAATCTGGTTCATGGTAGCTTGGAATATAGAAGGTGCGTTGGTGAGCCCAAACGGCATCACCACAAATTCGTAGTGCCCTGCATTGGTTCTAAACGCAGTCTTCTCAATATCAGCTTCTCTCATACGTAACTGATGGTAGCCACTTCTGAGATCAATCTTAGAAAAATACACAGCTCCATGTAACTCATCAAGAATCTCCTCAATGGTAGGGATGGGGAACTTGTCTTTCACTGTGATGGCATTTAAAGCCCTATAATCCACACAAAATCGCCATCCCCCATCCTTCTTCCTAATCAACAAGACTGGACTAGAGAATGAGCTTTGGCTATGACGAATAACACCAGACTGCAGCATTTTCGCTATCAAACGCTCCATTTCCTCTTTTTGAAAATAGGGATACTTATATGGCCTGATACTAATAGAAGAATACCCTGGCAGTAACTGAATCTGATGGTCAATTTGTCTCTGTGGTGGCAATTCCTTTGGTTCTTCAAACACTTCACCAAAGTTTTGTAGAACTTGCTCAATATCCTCATCAGGGGCTTGCTTACCATCCTCTTTCTCTACTGGAATTGTCTCCAGCTAAAACATAGAGGCAATAGCCTCTTTTTTCTGTAATTTCCTCAACTCTCTGCTATTCAAACTAGCTTCACGTAGTAGGCGCTCACCCTTAAACACTATCCATTTACCATTCTCTTTAAATTTCATGAAAAGGTCCATGTAATTGGTCCTGATGGTCCCTAACCGCATCATCCAATGAACCCCCAACACAACATCAGCCCCCTTCAAATCCAACACATAAGCATCAACAGAAAAATTGTACCCCTGCACTGATAATGCCAAGTTTGGCCACTTGGCTCCACAGTGAACAGCATCACCATTACCAACAAGTACCTACAACGTCGGTGTAGGGCTCAACGGTGCATTCAACTTGCGAGCTACTGACCCCTTCACAAAGTTGTGGGTACTACCCCCATCAATCAGAATCATCAGCGACTTGTTAGAGTGGGTGGCACGCACTCTCAAAGTCTCTGGATGGAACTCACCCTGAAGAGCGTTGAGACTGATACGCGGTTTACCAGGAGCACCGTCCGCGTCATCATCATCAGATTCAGAATCCACCTCGTCAGCATTAGACTATTCGGGACCCTACAATAGCTCATGAAGTTCCTCTTCTCCGATAAGCAACTGCAGAGAAGTCTTGTAACGGTGTCCTGGAGAATATTTCTCCTCACAATAGTAGCAGAGGCCTTTCTCACGACGGCTACGGATTTCTGCGGTGGTCAGTTTCTTGTAGGGGGTGGTGCCGGTGGATTTCGGTGAGACTGTCGAAGCCATAGAGGAGATAGGGGACGAAGGTGAATTAGGGTTCACGCTCGCTGTTGGCTTCTTGGTGTTACTAATCGGGTTGAGGGTGCGGTTCGGGGCAAAACGGCTTGGGCTGTTGAAACTGACCTGGTTCCGGTTTGGCCCAGACTTGGATAAGCCCAATGTGAAGGCATGCTTCTGTTCGTGCAGCTTGGCCATGGACACGGCCTGAATGTAGGTGTTGGGTTGGGCCAAGAGAAGCTCGCACTTCAAGTGCTCTTGCAGCCCAGCAATAAACAGAGACACCATCCACTCCTCACTTAAGCCTGTAACCCGGTTACTAAGCTCCTCAAATTGAGCTTGGTACTCCTCGATGGAGCCCCCTGCCGGAGTTCCTTGAGGGCGGTACGATGGTCGTAGTAGACATTCTTGGTAAATCGGGTGATCATCGAATCCAGGAATGAATCCCAAGTATAAACTATGTTGTTGTTTACTCCCCAACGGTACCAAGCATAAGCAGCCCCAACCAAATGGAATGAGAGAACTCGAATTCGTTGGTTTTTCGGAATGTTGAAAGTTTCCAAATACTGCTTTGCACGGAATACCCAATCCTCATTTCCGTCGCCGTCGCACATCGGCAAATCAGCGACCTTAAGTTTCCATGGCTGGTGGTTTTCGGCGTGCAAATGGAACGAGCCTCGATTGTTGTTGGAATCGTCATGAATGGGAATTTCCTCCTCAATCATGGTCTTCCCCTTCATGCTCTCTCGGAGAAGCTTTTCGATCGTGGTTAGCTGTGACTGGGTCTCTGCGATGCGTTCGTTAGCCTCCACTAGTCCCCTGTTCATCGTGGCAATTTCGTGTTTGTTGGAGAGGGTCATCTCCTCCAACCGACTCAGGCGAGCTCTTTCTGTCATAATTGACCTCTCAATGAAAGCACCAATTGTTATACCTGGAATTAGCACAAAAGACCAAGTACAAACAGATAGCAGAACATGATCAACAAAGAGAATGAATCACTGGGTGTATATATATATTGAATCAGAATAGTGTAATATGAACAAGAAGAAGGAAGAGTGATTGAAGAAATTGAAATAACAATAACAGAAATATCCCTTTTCGAGTAAGGGACGAACTCCAATTTACCCAATTGATTCTAAAACTGATTTCTACCCTTGCCTTTCCACTATTTAACTTTTCTTTCACAATCTGTTACGTAACAACTTTCTCTGTTGCACAATTGGTTTTGCTCCTCTGCAATGCATCACTATTAAACTTCATAGTCTTTCATCCAAACTAGTTGTTTTCTAATTCTCACAACTCTTGGCCCTGGCCCAGAATTGCTAGGCCCAACCTCTGATTCTTCATCTCTCATCACCTCCAATGGGCCAATATTATTCCCTTCAAGTGTTGGGTTTGTATCAGCGTCGCAAGAACAAAGCGAGCTTTTATTGGATGGATATGACAAGCACTCCAATTTATAGCTGCACCCGCTCCGAAACACTCCCAGTGCATACCCATCAAAGGCGGCACCGCAGACCGCATCCAATCCGTCGCAGTGCACTTTCCTGCATCAACCCAAAAAGTGAGGCGCGCAGATAAAGTGGTCTGTGAAATTTTGCCCGCGAACGCAAGAGCATGGGAGGCTGACAGCTCCTGCTTCAGCGTCGCACGACAAAACCAGGCTTTTAAGGATGGATATGATATGTAGTTGCCAACTAAAATCAATTAGATTAATCTATTCTACATGAGTTCTTTCTTGTGTGCTTTAGAAATTAATCTCACTTATAAAATAAAAAATTAAAGATTAATCTGATTTATAATTTTTTTAATACAAAACAGAATCATTTCAAGTAAATAAATAAATAATTGGTCAGACCCAAAACTCATTACTATTTTTATCGGTTCACCAATTGCCTGTCAGTTATCCTTTTTCATAAAACTATTTCCATTTTTCAGTCAAACCAGCTGATTCGGTCCGATCTTTAGAACAATGTTTCTACAAGAATGATATAGATTTTTATCACATGATCACAATACGAAATGTGTTTAATTGGCAAATTGGAGTATTATAGACTAAGTGCATTTTTTAGTAAACAAAAAATTTTATGAACTATATAAATAATTAGATAATAAACTTTTGACACTGCGGTTATTTTGGATAATTTATGGGTACAACTTTGGTGGCTTACATACGTATTTATATTAGAATTTTAAAAGTAAGTGATTTTTTACGTCTTTTTAAATTAACTACTTTGTCTTTTAATTTCTCTACTACAGTGACTTCATATTTCATTTTTTTTTCCTCTTTACAAAGTCCTGACTATATATATTACCCTCCTTGTAAAAGGAAAGCACTAACAAGCTCACCGATTGACAAGTGTTGTATGATTCATGGATTTGCGGTAGATATACATGTGTCGCGCTCTGGTGCCATGTTCATCTGGTGCACCCGCATAATGAAGGTCCACGCGATGAGGCGGAAGAGACGGTGGCGCAGGACTTTCAAACACAGTTTTTTATAATGTATAAACAAAATTTTTATACACCATATTAAAATGAACTCTTTCAGAGCTTGAGATAATGTTTTATTGAAATACTTAATCGAAAGTGCGTTATTATTAAAAATTAGTATACCAAATAAACTATATAGATAATACAATTTGAACTATGGCCAGAATTAACCCGCGCCAACTAGTGTCCCCTCCTTACAAAAGGAAAGCAGTAACAAGCTCACCGATTGACAAGCGTCGCAAGATCCATGGATTTGCGGTAGACATACACGTGTCGCGACCTGGCGCAATGTTCATATGATGCACCCACATAATAAAGGTACATGCGATGAGGCAGAATAGGCGGTGGCGCGAGACTTTCAGACAAAGCTTTTTATAATGTATAAAAAAATTTTGAATTTACCGTAATAAAAGCAACTCTACAGTCTTCATTCTCTCCCCTGAACCTAAAGCAACACATTAAATAAGAAAAACTCCACTGCTGAAAAATTACTTCAAGGAACACTTCTTCGCTGACGTTCACGCACGGTTCCTGAATAGAACTTCAACGTGTATGTGATAAGGATGTGAGAGGTGCCGTCGAAGTTCAACCTGAAGGAGATGACTCCTGTGGAGGTGATTTTGCAGGATATTAAGGTTAGTGATGTTGCCTCTGGAGTTTCTCATTCCAAAATTTGTTTGTTCCTGCAACTAAATGGGTTAGTAAATAGTAATAAAAAATGTGTTTGTGAAAATGTCCGTCTGTGAAAAAAAAAATATTTTTGCTATATTTTTTGTTTGCCTGACTAAAAGGAAAGGGAAGGGAAAATGAAGGGGTTTTATCCATGAACTACATTCCGTTGCTCATTTATTTTTACTTTCGTCTGAGTTAAAATTTTTGTATATAGAAAAAAAAAACAGCTTTTGTTATATTTTTTGTTGGTCTGAGTTCAAGGAAAAGGAAAAATAAATGGAAGTATTTTTTTACATAAACTACTTTTATAGTACATTCATATTCCTAGGAAGGGTTTTTATATATGAAAAGTTGTTTTTCTTCACTGTTATGACTTCAGGGAAATAGGTTGCATGTTGTTCTTCTCCGTAATTCGTTGATAAGCAGGTGGGGTCAGGTGCTCGTTGAGGACAAGATCTTCAACATGAGGTATTTCATTGTTGTCAAAAACTCCATGAGTCAAGGACAACAAGTAGGAATCTGGTGCTAACATTGTAGAATAGGACTGTTGTCACCCCTGTTCTTAACCCAACATTCCCACGGGAGGCTCTTAGGTTGAGGGAGATTGGTGACATTCTTCTCACTGACAGAATTAACGAGGCTCACATTTTTTGTGTGCATTGCTTTCCCATCAGTGGCCTTTTTTTAGCAAATTTTACCTTAATATTTTTACATTGTTACCATTTTAAAACAGATGTGGTGGCATTAGTCGTTGGAAAGGAGGACCCAGAAAAATGCTGACCAAAACTGGGAAGGAGCTACAAAGACTTGCAATAGTTGTTGAAGATCTTGAGTAGTTTATTCTAATTTTAATTTACACTTTATGTGTGCTTAGAAACTGTTTATATATAAAATTCAAATGACAAATGATGTTTTTAAAAAATTATTGAAAATCTTGGGTAAGTTTATTCCAATTTTAATTTACCCTGGCAGACAATTGTTTAAGGCACTTAACACAGTGCATTGTCCATGACTGCAACAATTTATAGTTCTAATAGTTTCCACTTTTGTTATTCTAATGTTAAAGACAAGTGATCACCTCGAGATCTTAATTTTATTCTCTAAATGCCAGGAATCGTCGTCTACCCTGCTCTGGATGGCGCAAATGGGAGCAGATTATCTACTGTTTTCCACTCCGACAAAATGAAGTATAGAATGACAACTTTATACTCAATATAAATCCGAATAAAAAATATTAGCAGATATATTGTTTAGTTCACTTTAGGAGCAAATTTTTTCATTAAATTGATGAAAATGAATGCTTATAAGCCATTGAATGTAATTATAGCTAATAATTAGAATCCCTTAATTTTTCCAAAAACAGGAACTCGTTGCAAATAGTTCCGAACCAGCTATGAGGGCAATGGACAATTTAGTTAGAAAGGGTGGTGTCACAAGATGCAACCAGTTAAAATGCCGAGTATTGGACACGGGTCGTTTTTCCTAGGAATCGAAAATAGTGGTTTGTGCTTGGTTGTGAAAAGAGATTCGAGTTACAATAGTTTTGGATTGAGAATAGAGAGTAAAAAGCAGAATATGATAAAAGCAAGAACTAAGGAGTGCTCGGCCTTGGATCGAAGTATTGTGCGTCCTCATGATCGCCATCATTCCCAATTTAGATGGTCTGTCACGTTGAGGAGTTATCCACTCTGTCTAATGGTCAAATGGTGAGATTATCCCCTATCTGAATGTCTTAGGTATACTCAATAATGAAAGACCAATGTATTCGGTGAACTTGAATAAACCATCAAATTCACATCGTTAAGGTCTTCTCGTTGGCAGGGACGTAGCGTTAACGGCATCGGAACTAACCCCGGCTCCTCCTATCTATGCCCTTAGGGATCAGTAAACTAAGGTCATCCACAAAATTCTACCCATGGCCAAGGCATAAGAATACTACTCCATACTAGCAATAATCATAACAACAGAAATAAAACAGACAGAATAACAACAAGGCATGGTAAATGAAACAGTAAATTATATTGAAATCAAAAGGACAGAGTAACAACATATAAAACAGATAAATGAAAAGCAGTAAAATGTTTGGCCAGTGTGGCATACAAAGATGAAAACCTAAAGCAACTAAAGAAAGAAAAATGAGTGTATGAAGGGTTGTGTTCTCAAAAGGGTGTGGTCTCCTCTGTTTATAGGCATTGTCCGAGCTTGGGTGCGTACATACTGCTGTGCGTACGCACCTTTATTGTAAACTTGGGCATCACGTTTGGTGGGTGTGTATGCATTGAGCTTTAGGTACGTACGCACCTAGATTGGTGGGTGTGTACGCACCACTCCTCCAATGCGTACGCACAGGTGTCAGAGTTGGCTTCCAAGCTTTTCTTCATGATTTCCTTATTCCTTTCACCCTTTTTAGCCAAATCCGTTCTGATTCTAGCCTATTTAACCTGAAACACTTGAACAAACAAATCAAGGCATCGAGCGGAACGAGAAATCGGTGAATTTATAGCAAAACATTGGCTAAAATAGCATATGTTCACAGTTTAAGTTCTAAGGAACAATTATTCATGAATGCGCTCGTTTCGCAGGTATTTAAGTGATATGAGGTTAATAAAATTGCTAATTAAGGTACAGAATAATTCATCTAAAATGGGTTTATCAAACCTCCCCACACTTAAACATTGGCATGTCCTCCTGCCTAAGTAAATCAAACTAGAGAAAGACTACACAAGTGACACGCTAAGAATAAAACTACAAAGATAGAAGGAAACAAAAAACTGTGCAAGAGAACAGGCAAGAGCATTACAATAAATGCTAACCCCATAAATCAAATAAGCTCTCAAGATGATAATTGACTTACACTGCATAAAAGGCCACGAATCATATAATCTAGCTCTAAGAACCTTTCCCAGTCATTGATTCACTTTGTTCACTCTAGTGTTTCGAGCTTAAAAAGGCTCTCTATTCCTTCCTAATCCTGTTTTTCATAACTTGCCTTTCATCTAGTCAATCAACATCAAGGTATATATCTGTGTAACATCAAAAGGTCTTTCGAGGGTTGTAATGGGGCCGAGGTGAAGGTTCGGAAGTGTTGTTTGGATAGGTGAGCTAAAAACTTGAATGCTTTGATTAATTTAGAATGCCCATATCTTCTTGTTCTTCACTCTTTTTCCCATGTGCACCCTAAACTCATAATGTTTACATGATATGCAATTTTTCTTTTGATTGACAATTGCACTTTATTTTGGTAGCTTGCTACTTGAAGTGATAATTTTTCTATATGATTTCTTTTTCTTCTTTTTGACATATATATTTTTTTCTTATCACTTTTTCTTTATTTGATGAATTGTGCACATGTCTACGTTCATTTCTGATGCATATATGTATCCCAAATGCTTTAAAAGTTTTCAAAATTTCCCTTTTTATTCACTCAAAATAATTTCTTTCTTGATTCCCTTCCTTTTCTTCCCTCAAAAGCAATTAACCACTAAATCCTAGATTAATCAAAGATCAAGTGGAGGAAAATCATAGTTTTTCGCTTTCTAGGCTTGTAATGTGCTAATTCAAAATAAAAGGGTTTTAAGGCTCAAAGTTTGTTCCAAGGGATGATGTAAAGGGTTAAGTCATTTGGTTTGTGAGCTATCAGAAACAAGGCCTTAATCATATGAATATACATATATATATACAATAATGGACATAAAGAATCAAGCAAGTTACAAATCACAATCATAGAAGAGGAAATAACACACAAGAAAGAAATGGTGGTTCATTGATATGGGACCACAATGTTAAGCTCAAAACTTCTTGGTTTGTGTGTTCTTCTCTCTAATCTATGATTGGGCAATTTCAATGTAAGTGTAAACTCAAATCAAAGAATAATTTTTTTAAAATTTTTAGTGGGGTTCCCTAAGAAGAGACAACAATTTTGAAATCCTAATATTAAGAGTGATATTCACAGCAGAGTAAGCAGAGTTCACAAACAAAAGAAAAAATGAAAAATATCTACAAACCATCCTAGATACAACCATAATAAAGTAGATAAAGAGTTTTAGACAATGATTAAAATTGGATTCTTTAATTTTGTGATACTGCTTGGCGATGCCCTCCCTACACTTGAAAATTTTACGGCCCTCTGTACTCTTGGGGAGTGGCCATGCATCTAGACTATTGAAGGGGGTCCGATGCAGCTCCCAGGAGAGCTATCTGACGGATCAGCATTCTGCTAGTCGGAGAGATCACCATCATAGTTCCAGAATCGCAGATCGTCCCCTTCTGAGCTGCTAGAGGTGGAGTCTGCGAGCCCCCACAAATTATGAAAGTCTTCCTGTTCTACTTCTTCTTCAGGATCTTCTTCTTGATCCTCATCCATTTCATCCACTTTGTGGATAGCGTCCTCCAGCTTAGGTTCTGGCTTGGAGTCACTGCTGATTCAACGTGGGTGCGGTTCGTTGGTATAATAGAAGAGGAACCGCCCTTGTAGATATCCGTGCGGATCTTCTTGCCACTGCTAGTGCAGGAACTGCAGGAAGAGAAATGGTTGCTGGCGATGGTGTTGACGCCTGGGCTCTCAGTGCTGTGAGCCTAGGTAAGGCTCTTGTCGGAAGGGTGCGAACCTTTGCCTTTCCCTTGGCCGAGGGTGAGGGTCCGTCGCGAGCCATCTGTAAGACAGAAAATTGTCAGACACTAGAACAATGGAGATTTATGGATTTCTAACAGGTAATTAACATATGTGCTAGATGATATTGCATCTATCATTGGTGATGAATAATCATATTAAGAGCAACCAAGTTAGATTGTAGACTAGCAACATGTAAAATAAAAAAAAAAAACATTGAAGCAGATAATGATGCATTAGAGGTGAAATTTTGAACATTAACTACATGGTGATCAGACATGTAATATGCATACAAAATTAACTTCAAAGCATGGCATCATTTACTTGTGCTAACCTATTATGCAAAGAATAACATAACATTTAGCATATATAAACAAAAATAGGCAGCAAAACAACAAGGATATTAACATTTATAAGGTGTTTAATCCTATGTCCTAACCGTTTTTACCTACTCCTAACACTAAATATCTAGCATGCATTAACTAAAACTAACTAAAATAAGTAAAAAGAGAGAAAATGAAAGAGCTTACTTGAATGCTTGAGAGGAGAAGGAGAATGCAACAAAAAAATGAAAGCTTGAGAGAATTTTGAAAGAGTGAGAGAAATGAGAGAAGAGAAGAGAAGAGTGAAAAGTGAGGTGTGAGAGATGAGAGGGTGAGTGAGGCTTTTTATAAGCCTCTGGTGCGTGCTAGTGCGTTGCCTGTGCGTACGCATTAGAGCGAAGTTTTAGTTGCTTTCTGCGATGGTGGGTGCGTAGGCACCAAAGAGAGTATTTTTTAAAAAATGAAAAGAAAATCTAACTTTGTCTAATTATGATTTAACAGTTATATCCCTTTTAATCAAGCATATGGTCATAATGTAAACGAGGTTAAAGGTCAGAAATTGTTACCACGATAGGTTGTCTCCCACCTAGCACTTTTGTTTAACGTCCTTAAGTTGGACATGAAGTGTCTCCTTGCTTCCACTTTGAGTTGTCCTCGACCAAATGGACTCCAATGTCGCCATCCTTGACAAGTGCGTTGTTGATCCTCTTTAATTTCCTGATTAAATCCTTGAAATCCACGCGCTTCAATTCCGCTTTTCTTTCTTCTTTGCTCTTCTCTGGCTTTTTCTTTTTCTTTACCATTTTTGGTGGTTTGCTTCTTCGGCGTGTTCTTCCGAATCGAGGAAGTGACTCTTGGCTTCTTTATCTTCTGAGGGGTACTTGTTTGATCCTCAGCTTCTTTATGTCCGACCTCTTCTGCTGACTTTTCCTCCTTGGTTTTCTGTTTGTTCAGCTGGAAATGATGAACGCTTCCTTCCTTAGGTATGGACGGCCTGGTCGGTTGGAATATTTCAATCACGTTTTCGACTTCCAAAGAGAAGGTCTCATCATAATAATTCATCTTAAAGCTTGCTGTCTTGAAAAATGGTCTCCCTAACAGCACTTGGTGATTACTTCCTTTGTCGCTTGAAGATGTTCTGATGACATAAAAGTCTGCAAGGATGGTCATTTCTCCTATTTTTACCATCACATCCTCAGCTATGCCAACCATAGAGATTGTGCTTTTATCGGCATTATGAAAAGTGTCAGTGGTTTTCTTCAGTGGTCCAAGATCCAAGACTTTATACAGTTCCAAGGGCATAATGCTAGCATATGCTCCTGGATCACATAAGCATTCCGGCACGTACTTCTTTCCGATTTGCAGGTAACGAAGCACGACCCAGGATCATCACATTTTTCAGGAAGCTCTTCTGTCTTTTTTTCATTTCCTCCGTAAATGGTAGCTATGAAGTATTCTTCTTCCTCATCCTTGCTATTCACCTCTAATTTACCAGCCACTTCAGCCATTTCAACTTCTTCGGCCACTTCATCTTCTTCACACTCTTCCTCGCTGTCAGAGCTTTCTCCTACCAGTTTAGCCAATAACTCGTACAACCAATCATCGTCATCTTCTTCCTCTTTGTCTTCTTCTTCGGATTAGGCAAAGGGTGGGATGGTAGTTGGGTTGAACTAGACGGTTGAGAGGGTTGTGGGTTGATGGTTAATTGTCTGGTGACTTTACGTAGTAGCTTAGTCAGGTCTGTTAAGTGGGCTTCAGATTTTTTATGAGCTTCCCTCAGTTCCCTACTTTCTTGCTGATAGACATACAACGCTTTATCGTAACTTGATGAGGGAGGGTTTTGACGAAGATGTGGTGGCTGGTATCTCTGATTTTGTAGGTTCTGTGGTTGGTTGTAAGTGTATGGATGTCGATTTTGGTTCTCTGTTGTTAAGGGGGGTTCCACTGAGTTGGTTGATTGCCTTGCCACCCTTGAGTGTAGTACTATTTGTTGTGTGGTGGTAATGGCGTGGCATTGAAAAAGTGATGAGTGGATGCGGCAATATTATCTTCTTGCAATTGCCGGTGTCATTGCCTTGTCAGTCGGTGTCAATCCTTTGTAGAAGTAGTTGATGAAGAGGAAATTCGAGATTGAGTGATGGGGACATGACGATAACAGCTTCTTGAACCTTTCATAGTACTCATGCAAGGTTTCCTCGTGAAGTTGTATAATCATAGAGATCTCCTTTCAGATTGCGTTGGTTCTTGAAGGCGGAAAATACTTCTCTAAGAACCTTTTCCTGAACAATGCCCAATCAGCTGTAACTTCACTTGGTAAGGTGTGGTATCAGTCTTTTACTTTTCCCTCCAAGGAAAATGGGAGAGCGAAAGCTTTGACTACGTCTTCGTCACCGCCGATCCTTCTGGTGGTGGTGCAAATCACATCAAAGTCCTTAAGATGCTTGATAGGATCTTCCCTGGGCAATCCAAGGAATCAAGGAATCAGATTAATTAGGATGAACTTGAGCTCAAAATTTGCGTTCAGCTCGGGATATCTGGTTGGTTGATTTTCCATTGCAGTGCTTGCACCGCCGAGCTGCTTTAGAGTCAGCCTTGGGACCTCTCCCATGATGGAGGTACCTGTATCAGAGGAAGAAGAGAATTCAAAATCAGTATCAGAGTCAGATGAGTATACGGAATTGTTCTCGGATGCCAATTCTGCAGTTTGAGAACGTGAGTTGTTCTCAAACTCAATTCGGCACCTGACCTGCCTTGCACGTCTCAAGGTTCTTTCAATTTCAGGATAAAAAAGCAGCAGGTCAAGATCCGAATTCGATCTCAGCATTTGGGGTACAATTCATAAGTGGAACAAACAAGCTATACTAACAATCCTACAAATTTAAAAGACAATCATATTTACAATATTCACATATCTATAAACAACCAAAAACAGACGCACATTCTCGATTCCCCGGCAACCACGCCAAAAATTTGACGTGGCCCCCAAGACCGGTCAGAATCCCTTAATTTTTCTGAAACCAGGAACTCGTTGCAAATAGTTTCGAACCAGTTATGAGGGCAACAAAAAATTTAGTTCGAAAGGGTGGTGTCACAAGATGCAACCAGTTAAAATACCGAGTATTCGACTCGGGTCAGTAACTAAGGTCATTCACACAATTCAACCCATAGCCAAGGCACAAGAACACTACTCCATACTAGCAATAATCATAATAACAAAAATAAAATAGGCAGACTAATAGCAAGGAATGGTAAATGAAATAGTAAATTATATTGAAATCAAACGGACAGAGTAACAGTATATAAAACATATAAATGAAAAGCGGTAAAATATTTGGCCAGTGTGGCTTACAAAGATGGAAAACCTAAAGCAACTAAAGAAAGAAAAATGAGTGTATGAAGGGTTGTGTTCTCAAAAGGGTGTGGTCTCCTCTGTTTATAGGCGTTGTCCGAGCTTGGGTGCGTACGCACTGCCCAGTCTGTGTGTACGCACCTCTATCATAAACTTGGATATCAAGTTTGGTGGGTGTGTACGCATTGAGCTTTAGGTGCGTACGCACCTAGATTGGTGGGTGTATACGCACCACTCCTCCAATGCGTACGCACAGGTCTCAGAGTTAGCTTCCAAGCTTTTCTTCATGATTTTCTTTGTTCATTTCGCCCTTTTTAGCCACTTTCGTTCTGATTCTAGCCTATTTAACCTGAAACGCTTGAACAAAAAAATCAAAGTATTGAGCGAAACGGGAAAATGGTGAATTTATAGCAGAAAATTGGCTAAAACAACATATGTTCACAGCTTAAGTTCTAAGGAATAATTATTCATAAATGCACTCATTTCATAGGTATTTAAGTGATCTGAGGTTGATAAAATTGCTAATTAAAGCATAGAATAATCCATCTAAAATGGGTTTATCAGGAGCTCTCCGCAAAACTTGCCTAGGAGAATGTGAGCTGTGTATGGTTCATGGACAGTACAGATAATTGTGTCCACATAAGACATTGGCGTGACAATAGAGACATAGTAATAAATGCCACAGATGTTGATCAGTTGACGAACTTGTCCAAAAATCAAACTGAAGTTGGAGTACAGCTCCAGCATATAAAGTGTGGAGTTTTCTCCGCTGAAATATTAACAATGGATTTGGTGCCCCTTGAACCATTTTCAAACCCACCTTATATGCAGGGCGCATTGTCCCCCAGGATGTTCAAGATGCATTACTAGAGCAATATCATTTTTGATTTGATGCTAGACGCCAGCAAAAGCTTGAGGAAGAATATTGTTTTGGGGAAGTTGACCAGGCATAGCATAGCATAGCTATGCTCCAACAGGGATATCTAGGTGACTATTTCAATTTTGATACCCACTGGCACATTACAGTTTTAATACTTAAAATGATGCATGCCTATACAAGAGAATTTCTCACATACAATTTTATCAAGTGCTTCTATAAAAATAAACTAACAATCAAGTTTTGGCGATACCGTGAAGGCATGGGAAGAAGAGGCAACTAGCAAACCCCAAAGAAGATATCCACCATTGATATATGCATCTAAATATTAAATGGAACTTAGTTAGGAATCTGCATATATCACTAACATTAAACCCATCCAATGTAGGTATGGACTAGGAGACTGAGCTAAACATGCGATGCTAAAAAATCTTTTGTGACCGAATCGAGGATGTCATGGTAAGTACGTAACCAAGTTTCATATGCTACAAACAAACAAGCACCTCACCTTTAAGTTGTATTTTGGTACACGGTAAATTATAAGTATCATTTTGGAATAATTAAGTTTAGGCAACTGCTATTTTGGTCAGTCATTCTGTGGTCATTTTGTGGTGCACAATGGAAACGTTTATTCCTAAATTATGTTAATATATAAACACACACAGTTGCACTTTGAACCGATATTCATCTGGAACAAGTTTCTATATCAAGTACTATGTACCTCCAAATAAATGATGTGTTACTTATGTGTTTTCTTTTTTGGCATGTCTTTGTTATTGGCTTAGCTTAAACGGTAACATGAGGGATATAAGTGCACCTAAAGAGTTATGAGATGAATATTTGATGAGTCATAGAAAAATGATATTTTGCTTTGCAAGCTATGGTCAGGTAGAGCCATTGAAATACTTAACTGAAAGTGCGTTATTATTAAAAGTTAGTATACAAAATAAACTATATAGATAATACAATTTAAATTGTGGCGAAAATTAACTCGCGCATGGCGCGCGTAGTAAACTAGTGTCCCCTCCTTGGAAAAGGAAAGCAGTAACAAGCTCACCGATTGACAAGCGTCGCAAGATCCATGGATTTGCGGTAGATATACACGTGTCGCGCCCTGGCGCAATGTTCATATGGTGCACCCACATAATGAAGGTCCATGCGAGGAGGCAGAATAAGAGGTGGCACGGGACTTTCAAAAAAGTGTTTTATAATGTATAAAATTTTTTTGAATACACTATATTAAAAGGAACTTTGCATTCTTTATTCTCTCCCCTGAACCTAAAGCAACACATCAAACAAGAAAAACTCCACTGTTGAAAAACCACTTCAAGGAAACACCCTCATGACTCATAATGAACACCTCCTTGCTGACGTTCATGCACGGTCCCATGAATGGAACTTCAACGTATATGTAATAAGGATATGGAAGGTGTCGTCCAAGTTCAACCCAAAGGAGATAACTCATGTGGAGCTGATTCTGCAGGCTATTAAGGTTAGTGATGTCGCCTCTTGAGTTTCTCATTCCATAATTTGTTTGTTCCTGCAACTGAATGGGGTAGTAAATAGTCATAAAAAAATATGTTTGCTTATTTTCCTATCTGAAATCTGAGTTAAAATGTCCGTTCGTGAAAAAAAAAATATTTTTGCTATATTTTTTCTTTGCCGGACTAAAAGGAAAAGGAAGGAAAAATGAAGGGCTTTTATCCATGAACTACATTCCATTGCTCATTTATTTTTACTTTGGTATGAGTTAAAATTTTTGTATATAAAACAAAAAACCAGCTTTTGTTATATTTTTTGTTGGTCTGAGTTCAAGGAAAGGGAAAGAAAGAAAAAAGGAAGTGTTTTTTTACATAAACTACGTTTATAGTACATTCATATTCCAAGGAAGGATTTTTATACATGAAAAGTTGTTTTTCTTCATTGTTATGACTTTAGGGAGACAGTTGCATGTTGTTCTTCCCCGTTCGTTGATAAGCAGGTGGGGTTAGGTGCTTGCCAAGTACAAGATCTTCAACATGAGGTATTTCATTGTTGTCGAAAACTCCATGAGGTCCAAGACAACAAGAACGAATTTGGTGCTGACATTGTCGAACAGGACTGTTGTAACCCCTGTTCTTAACCCAACTTTCCCAGGGGTGGTTCTCAGGCTGAGGATGATTAGTGACATTCTTCGCGCTGACAGAATCAACGAGGCTCAC
The DNA here is from genome assembly GCA_036250425.1 of Stylosanthes scabra. Classification (NCBI taxonomy): domain Eukaryota; kingdom Viridiplantae; phylum Streptophyta; class Magnoliopsida; order Fabales; family Fabaceae; genus Stylosanthes; species Stylosanthes scabra. The sequence goes on from JASCZI010181625.1 coordinate 24,800, forward strand.
ATTTTTTGTGTGCAATGCTTTCCCATCAGATGAAGTTTTTTAGCAAGTTTTACCCTAATATGTTTACATTGTTGCTATTTTGACATATATGTGGTGGCATTGTTCGTTGGAAAGGAGGTCCCCAGAGAGATGCTGACCAAAACTGGGAAGGAGCTAAAATGACTTGAGATAGTTGTTGAATATCTTGAGTAGTTTATTCCAATTTTAATTTACGCTTTATGTGTGCTTGGAAATTGTTTATATATAAAATTCAAATTACAAATGTTGTTTTTAAAAAATTGTTGAAGATCTTGAGTAAGTTTATTCCAATTTTAATTTGTCCTGACAGACTTGTTTAAGGCACTAAACACAGTGCATTGTCCATGACTGGAACAATTTATAGTTCTAATAGTTTCCACTTTTGTTATTCTAATGTTAAAGACAAGTGATCACCTCAAGATCTTAACTTTATTCTCTAAATGCCAAGAATCGCCGTCTACCCTATCTCGGGAAATAATTTTGATACTCCTTTGGAATTTGAAAATACTAGTTACACCACCGCGGTTTAGGTGTGCATCCCTTGTAGGTAACCACTGTGAAGAATAATCAAATATTGGGTTCGAGTATATTTAATTTTTTTTCCCGATCTTCTGGAACGTTAGGTGTACCATTTATTAATTAAAATTTATTTCTTCGTTGCAGCAAAGTGGTGTTCATTTTGATCGGTTGTTTTTATCGAGTTTTATGTTACTTCACCGACTGTGAATTTCTGTGAATCTGAGGAAACAATCACAACCCTAGTTGAAGGGGATGAAAATTATAGAGTTGTTGGTTAGTAAATTTCTATTTACGTATTTCTTTGCATGGCCATAAAAACGTTTTTGCAGATGATGTTTTTGTATTATTTTTTAATGTTTCAATTATAAGAGTAACAAGTTTCATGCCTTACTTTGTGAATCTTGCTTCAAAGGATAGGATAATTATTGTGGTCCCCGCCTTTGAAATTTTATTTTTGGCAGCGTAATTAGGCTGGTGTTTAAACTTGTAAAAATAGGTTTCTTAATGTAATAAAAATGATAGGTTCTTGAATTCATAATTATGATATTCTATTTCTTCTGGAAATGTCCCTTACTAGTTCTTTCTCATTTAATGCTTCTGTTGCTCACTATTTTGTTATATAAATCACATTATTGGTCAATTTTTTTAACCATGAATTAAAAGAATTCAAGAAACCATTACCACCGACAAAGGTATATACCAAAAGTATTTAGTAGTTGATGATCTTGATTCCTTTTTTTCTGCTCAGTGTGCTAAAATTTCTGAAGTTGGTTGCATATATATACTTAATCCAAGCAATGTTAGGGGTTCATACTATCCAGACTTTTTAATTATTTTTGAATATTTGTCATCGATTTTATTTTTCTATGTGAGATTCTTATAGTTTTAAATTTATGTTTTTTTTTTTTTGTTTTAGGAAGGCTCCCTTGATATGGGTATCAATGCAGTTGAGGTTGGTGAAGGTGATGCTGGTGATGATCTGGATTTTCTGAATGGTTAATGACAAGACTCACATGAGCAGAGCACGGGAACTTATTATGGGGAAACACAATCGAAAGGAAGCGGAGGTGCGGGAGATGACAATATTGACTTGGGATAAGATAGTTTTTCGAGCTGTATCGAAACTGAAGAGGAAGAAGAAGATTTCTGACAAGGAATGCCAACGTAGCCCAAGCATTAGTTTTTAGACAGGAGCTCATTAAAATTTTCAATGTTTAAGTTCTAACATTTTGTCTCATTTCTAATGTACTCACACATATGCATGGATGTTCCCCTTACCAAATGATTGAACTCAAATTGGTTTACAACAAAGTTTTAAGGTTTATGTGGTAGTACATTACAGTTGATATGGCGTACTTTTGGATGGATGTGTTTCAAATAGGAATGTATTTGTCTTTCTGAATCATGGTGGTTAAAGGATTTTTCTTTTAAGGAATTTTTACTATATTATTGAATCGTTGCACTTTTTTAAATACTGACTAACTTATTATAAAGTTGAGCCCTTATCAGTTATACATTGATATGAAAATTAAAATATAATTTTTCAGATCAAGCTAAATTGCAAAGAAAAAAACTTAAGAACAAAATCACTAACAATTTAAAAATGATACAATCAATTAAGGTGGAATAAACTAGAATTCGCCTGTTTAAAAAAAATGATAAATTTGCCATCATTAGAACATGATTGCTAACTGACTCAAACTGCAAAAAAGGGAATGAATATGATTCAGTTGGGGGTTATGTCTTTACTATAAAGATTATATGGAGTAAAATATTTGGTTTGGCACTTTTGAAGCTCACTGAAAGTTCATTACCTGCTTATCGATTGCAAAATACTGCAACTATTAAAGAAATGAGGGAATAAAACAACAAATCAAATAATCTACCAATTTTTTTATTTGAATTTTTGGCAACTTTAAAGTCTAGAATGTAAAAAAAATATATAGCATCTATATATTCAATCTTGTATGAGTAGTAGAATTAAGTTTTTAATATATATAATTGATTAAACTGCATAGAAGAGCTGCAAATATAATCATTTGTAGATGATTATTCCTTCAACAGCATAAAATGGAACGAAATATTAAAAAGATTAGAATAAATATTACACATGCTGGTTCATAGTGTTTGGGGTAAACGCGACATTAACACACATGTTGGCAGCAACGTCTCTCAATTTCAGCAACTCAACTCTTTTCTTAATCTTTCTTAACTCAACAAAAACAGGATCTGTATTAGGGTCTGCCCACCGGAAGAAGGAACATTCCTCTTGTAGCTAAAACGGTGAAAGTGGAAAGATTTCAGAAGATCCAAAAATAGAAACATCAAAAGGAATCATCAAAAACACTAAACCACATCATGAAATTGGTATAATTGAAATTAATAAACACATCCCCCAGAATCTCCTCGTTATCGACACCCGCAATACAGGTCTCTGGCCGTGATAACAGAGCAGAGGCCACCTGTTGGAAGAGGAATTGCTCCTACCGAAAATGGATCTCCTTGAAGAAATTCTATTGTTATTTTGGAACACTAAGAACCCTAACACAACCAGCAAATTAGCCGCCAAATGAAGGGGGGAGATACGCTAGAGAATAATAGAGATACTGTAACCCTAACGGGGTTGACCAAGTTCTTTAATCTAATTTTTTTTCTGTTGTGGCAATATTAGGTGGAACCCATTTATATTGCAAATAAACATGAATAAAACCAAATAATAGGATTAAGTTGGTCTTCAAAAGGCCAGAGAAAAATGACCCATGATTCCACATATATGGCTTCACAAGGCCACACCGCCACGTCGAATCAAGATCGAAACTGCCTCTTGAAGGGGTCACAACACAAACGACGAGGGTGGACATTACTGATCGGTAGCTGGCCTAATATGAGGACTACTTAATAGAGCCCACAGAAGACAGACAAAACAAATCATGTTCATTGCTGAAAGAAGGGAAAAATTTCAACGATCATAATAAATGAAACATGATGTTACAAGCAAACAAGATGTAACATGGGAAACGCTTCCTAAAAGATATTAGCAAATATATTGTTTAGTTCACTTTAGAAATTTTTTTTTTCATTAAATTGATGAAAATGAATGCTTATAAGCCACAACGATTAGGATTAAATGTAATTATAGCTAATAATTTCATTTTTCTAGGATATTCAAGATATTATCCTTACTAAAGCATTTCAATGCTAACTGATACAATGTCCTTTTTACACAGCCCTACTATTTCGTACCAAGGGAGCTCTCCGCAAAACTTGCCCGGGAGAATGTGAGCTGTGTATGGTTCGTGGACAATGCAGATAACTATGTCCTCAGAAGACTTTGGTGTGACAATAGAGGCACAGTAATAAATGCCGAGGATGTTGATTAGTTGAGGAAATTGTCCACAAATCAAACTGAAGTTCGAATATAGCTTCAACATCTAAAGCATGGAGTTTTCTCAGCTGAGATATTAACAATGGATTTAGTGCTTCTTGAACCATTTCCAAACCCCACCTTATATGCAGGGTGCATTCTCCCCCAGGATGTTCAAGATGAATTACTAGAGCAATATCATTTCCGATTTGATGCTAGACGCCGGCAAGAGCTTGAGGAAGAATATTATTTTGAGGAAGTTGACCAGACACAACATAGCTATGCTCCAATAGGGATATCCAGGTGACTATTTCAATTTTGATACCCACTGGCACATTGTAGTTTTAATACTTAAAATGATGCAAGCCTATACAAGAGGATTTCTCAGATACAATTATATCAAGTACTTCTATAAAAATAAACTAACAATCAAGTTTTGGCAGTACCGTGAAGGCATGAGAAAAAGAGGCAACTAGTAAACCCCAAAGAAGATATCCACCATTGATATATGCATCTAAATATTAAATGGAACTTAGTTAGGAATTTGCATATATCACTAACATTAAACCCATCCAATGCAGATATGGATTAGGAGACTGAGCTAAACATGCGATGCTAAAAAACTTTTGTGACCGAACCAAGGAGGTGATGCTAAGCACGTAACCAAGTTTCATATGCTACAAAAAAACAAGCACCTCACCTTTATAGTGACTGGGAGTTTTAAGTTGTATTTTGGTACGCGGTAAATTATAACTATCATTTTGGGATAATTAAGTTTAGGCAACTGCTATTTTGGTCGGTCATTCTCTGGTAATTTTATGGTGGAAAATGAAAACGTTTATTCCTAAATTATGTTAATATATAAACACACATTGTTGCACTTTGAACCGATATTCATCTATAACAAATTTCTATATCAAGTTGTACTATGTACCTCAAGCCAAATGGTCCAAATGGCGCGTTACTTATACATTTTCTTTTTCGGCATGTTTTTGTTATTGGCTTAGCTTAAAAGGTAACACAAGGGATATAAATGCACCTAAAGAGTAATGAAATGAATATTTTATGAGTCGTAAAAAAATGAAATTTTGCTTCGCCAACTATGGTGGGGTAGGGGCCACATCCATTGTTTCCAATGTTTTATGGAAATAATTAATTAAAAGTGTGTTATTATTAAAAATTAGTATACCAAATAAAATACATAGATAATACAATTCGAACTGTGGTCGTGAATGACTAAATGGTTAGGTTATTGACAAGTGTCCAAGCTCTTTTATTGACACATGGTAAGAAATGACATAAAATATAATAGTATGTAACTGTTATTGGTATAAATATCAATTGCTTTTGAAGGAATTTCAAATTTCAAATGGCATAAAAACTAAAGGTACATAATTTGAATGGAAATATATGTCAATTGCTTTTGAAAGGGAATCCCAACTATATAATATAAGAGAGTAGTAGACCACTAGATGGTAAATTTTACTATTGAATTTTAGGATGAAATTTCAAATTTCAAATTTTAGCTCTAAAAAAATAAAAGAAAGAATTAAATTGATAAAATTGGGAGATAATTTTACTACTAGAAATTTAAATTTCAAATATAAAATTTAAAAAATTGGATTTAAATTAATGAAGATAAAAATTTAGAAAGAAATTTTACCATTAATATTTTTTTAATTTCAAATCTAAATTTTGAAATAAAAATAAGATTTATTAATTTCAACTTTAAAATTTTAACCATTAGATTTACAATAAAGAATATAAAAATTTAAAAGAGATTTTATCATAAAAATTTTTGGATTTTAAATATAAATTTTGAAATATTATATTTACAAAATGGAAGATAAAAATTTCGGAAAAAAATTTATTATTGAAATTAAAAGGAAATAAAAATTGGAAAGAAATTATTATATAGGGTTTGCAAAATGATTTAGCAAATTTAATTTTTTTTTAACAAGAAAAAGGAATGATAATTCTTTCTGTTTGGATTTTGTACAAGATGCATGTAGAAAACAAGACGCAACAAGCCTATCAGTAACCTTTAATATTTTAGTACACAAGATAATATCATGAAAGAAAGAAATTGAAATAGATATGTGTATTGATTCAACACACCTTGCAATGAGCGAACGATATTCTAATTAATTAAATTTAGTTACATTAACACATTGTGATTCAAATTTTAAATTACATCCACAATGTATTTTTTATTTCAAATTTTCATTTTTTTATAATTTTACTTTTGAATTTAAATTAAAATAATATAGAATTTTACACTAAAAATATGTTTAGTTGAGGTAAATATATTTTTATCTGTATACTTATTACTTGAATTTGCATGTAAATAATTCATTTTGTGGGTTATTAAGTTATTTTGAATGATCTTAAATATTTGGCTTATTAAAAAATTATAAGTTCAAATGTATTTCTAATTTATTTTCTATTTAATTATATTATTTTAAATGTATCGTGAATGTTTGGCTCATACAAAAACTACAGGATAGTAACACATTCATATTAATATAATAACACACATAATAAATTTTTGAGTTCATTGAATAAAAAATTTGATACTTAAATTTTAAATTTTATTTAAAATAACTAATTATTAAAAGTCTAAATTTTTATTTTAAATGCCAAAAAGAATATAAAATACATTATATTTAAATGTATTTATTATAATTCTATATTTAAAATATCTATGTTTTTTTTAGTTTTTGGGCTAGACGAATCCCACACTAAAAAGAAGATCCGAACCTATTAAACGAAAAATATGACATAGCCAAAGCAAAACTTAAACCTTGTCAAGTTGTCATAAGTATTTAAATCGGTCCAATCGGCATTTATTGTTGAGACCGGTTTGCAGCTGCATAACAAAAGGGGGCTACATTGTGGAATCAAACCCCACAGTGCGGATGCAATATATGCCACAGAAAAAAAATATTCTAACAGGTCCCTAAAAAACAGGTCCATCATAGACAAATCCTAGAGATGATATGAGCTGTTATAAAACCACCTCCCTTATTCAAGCCATTAAGGAGCTCTGCTTGAAGTTGGAAACTATGCCACAAAGCACATCTTCGGCAAAGCCAACTTTGTAAATGATGTTGAGAATGATTTGGTATTTTGGTGTTTTCAAATTCCTCCCTCTTTTCTCTTTTCTTTCCTAGAAATTTTGAAGGGTGAAAATAACTGGGATTTTAGGTCTATTCATAGAAGTGTAAAAAGTTGTTGCGTTCTTATGTTGGTTATAATTTCTTTTCACTCCAAAGATATTTTTATTTTTAATTTTAACATTTAGTTTTTTAACAAATATATAAACCAAGAAATTCAATTAATAATAACAATTAACAAATGAAAGGCCAACTAAGGCATAGCCTAGTTGGTCGTAGCAAAAGCTACGTAACCCCCCACCCCTGATTCGAGACACCAAAAAAAAAAAAAATTAACAAATGAAAGAAGTACATACAATTATAATATGAAAATTCTAGCTGGTTCTCGGATTCATTTTACTCAAAATTGTTGGAAAGTTGGATTGTTAGTTGTTTCACTGTTAAGATAAACTTTGGGTTTAGATTTTGCATAAGAAGTACTTGGAATGGCCCAGAAGCTAGGATTCATTACATAATGTCTCTCATACTTGCAATAGTATCATTAAAACTTACACACTATTCGAGAAGGCTTGGTTTGGCACACAGACAGCCCGGCGCAATTTCTCAGCATGATGCTTGGAGCCCGCTTTGAAAATTAGATGACATTTTACCTTTCATCCATATTTTTGATTTTTTTCTTACTCTCCAAGATGTTATTAAACATAATGGATGGTTTCTTGCTGATTTATATACTTATATTACAAGAAAATATTCCTAAGGTCATACTTTTTTAATGCAACGTTTCTAAACTGTAGGCTATTTATAAAAAGGGGACGCTTTCGGTAGAGTGCCTAAGATTTAGTAGAATAGGCATCATTTTTATGGCATTGCTTTGGAAGTGTCTCCTAAAGTAGCTAGGAGATCACTTAAAAAGCGATTCCGTAGGTTATTAGTTAGGGGAACACTTATGCTAATCTACCGGGACGCTCGTCAAGGGTAGGTGAAATTTTTAGCATTGGACGCTTTACAAGTGTTGCTGGTGTGAAGGCCAGAATTAAAATAAAAAATTTTTTGACACCCGCTTGTTAATCAATTCCAAACCACACATTATACAAACACTAAGCCATTTTTTTTCTTGGAATCTTCACGGTCAAAGGCAAAACCCTCATTTCTTTGAAGCTACAGTCTTAGTGTCTCTGTCACCGTCACCGACCACAACCCACCACCACCCTCGGCAGTCACCGTCCAACACCATCCCGTCGCAACGCCATCTCATCCCATCACTGTCGTCGTAGCAGCAACGCAGTGGTAGCGTGTCGCCTCAACAGTCTCAGCATTCTCACCGTTAACCACTCACCGTTCTCACCACTCACCACCTTCGGTCATCGCAGCCCTAACCACTCACCATCCTCACCTATCGTCACCATTGCGCTCAACCCCTAAGCGCCGCAGTTGTCTCTCACTAACCAGGCTCGTCGCTCACCACAACTCACCGTTAGCAGAACTGAACGTTACGACCACTCAGCATCGCCACCACCCACCACCTTCTCTGCTTGCATCGCCACGACCACTCACCGTCAACGTCTCAGTCACTCTGTTAGCTTCGCATACCTTCACTTGGGTTCTTGCTCCGTCCGTTTTCTCTCACTCACTCTCACCGTCAACGAAGGTTTGTTCTATCTCTCAGTCTGTGTTGCTTGATTTTTTAGTCATTTTAGGGTTTCTAATTTTTTAAGGTTTGTTAGATTTTAGGATTTTTTATTTTGTAATTTTTTACTTAACTTGTGGTTTCCATTGCCGAGAAAGTACTCTCTGTCTCCTCTGCAGCACGAGCCTCTTCTCAATTTAGCCTCTCCTTAGCTTGCTCCTCCAATTCGAGAAGCTATACACACTGAGCTTGAGAAGCTTTTCTTGGATAAGGTTTTCTCTGCTTCTATTCTTTTCAATTCCCCTTCTTTTATTCATAATTTTGCTCCTTATTTCATCATAATTGGTTTTGGTTTTCTGCAACCATTTCAGGTTATTGCAAATCTGGGCCTCTGTGTATCAATTGAGGGTGGCTTTATTTACCTTGGAGATGGTTCTCCAACCTATACAGTATGAATTCTCAACCAAAATGTATTCTACTCAACTGTGTAAAGTGCTGATAATATTGCTTCTATGACAGGTGATGACCTGAATTCACTAGAACAGCATCTCAGATCCTGTTGGTGTTCTTCAAAATTAGGATTTCACTCTTGTCCATCCATGCACATGGTTTCATGTTGATTGCAGCAATGATAATAGTGTGATCTGTGTGTAAGTTATGCCATCTTTTGTTTTCACTTTTACTTTTATGGCTATTTGTGTATTAATTTTGGTCTATACTTGTGATAGTTTGGTCTTAACTTTTACTTGTAATTGTCCATCCACTTTCACTTTTACTTTTACTTTGAAGTTTGGTCTTAACTTCTCCATCCTTGCATTGCATGGTTCTTGAGAGGTCTAGATTTGTACACTATTTTTTTCATTTTTTATTGACATTTTCTGAACTAGGTTCTTTGTTTTCATATAAAATTGTGATTTGCAGTGCTTTTCTTCCTCTTTTTCTTTTTTAATTAAATTCAGATTTGAGAATCATTCAGTGTTGCTGCTTGAGTATTAGCAAACTTTGTAACTGTCTCAGTAAAATTACATGACTTTGTAACTATATATTCATCACTTTGTTGCCTATTTTACTGATATTGCCTTGACGATGCATGCAGATTGTTAATCACTCCCTATTCTTGAATCATTTAATTGAATCATTTTTGCAAGTATGGTTGGTGACATCCCTGTATTCATTGCCAAGCCTCAGACATACATGAATTTGAGTGGTGAATCAGTAAGCAACTAACACCTTTTTAATTCTCTTTCCCTTTTACTTTTGTTGCTTTCTTATGCCAAAACTGCCTTAACCTTTAATGCCTTTGATTATTTACTGAGTTTCTTAAGTTGACAAACTAAATTGAGGCACAATTGTTTATTCATTGGCCTTCATCAGTCCATTTTGCATGCAGTTTTCCTTAGAGTAAGGCTATTCTATTGTAGAAAGAACGAATTAAGAACTAATGGCTTTGCTAAGTTACTGTTAATTTGAAATGGAGTTTACAACCTCGTTAAAGTTGTGTTTCTGAAATTCTGTTTTACTACATGGTGCTTATAACAAAAAGTTTTAGTTTTTGGTTTTGGTCATTCAGTTTTTCGAATTGCATACTGATTTACATTTTTCAAATTCACAATCTCAGTTTGGGTTTTTATTTGGTTTGCATCGATTTCAGTTTGTGTTTCACTTAATTAGGTTTTTATTTGGTTTGCATTGATTTCAGTTTGTGTTTCACTTGATTTCAGGATTAAACTTCACCAAATAGTTATCAAGGTATGATTGTTCTGTTTTACAATTTTGCCTTGAATTTTGTTTTATATTATTATGGTGCGTAGTACTTAGCTGATTTTTTATTATTGGCCGACTTAGGTGTTGATTGAAAACTTGGAAAAGTAGAGGATTAAACTTAGTTGTTCTGTTTTTTTTTTCAACATGAATTTGGTTATTGTTTTTGCTAACATGTACTTGGTTGTGTTGTGTTGGTATTATTGTGAATATTATTACTGTTATTGTGGGTAAGGACAAGGTGCTAGTGAATGTGTTAATGGTGTAAGGGGATAGTGAGACGGTGAAGGTAGTAGTGAAATATAACTGGGCTGGTGGTTGAAGAAGGGTATTTTTGTCCAAAGGATGATTTTAAAACAAAATTTAACGTTAGGGACGATTTTGAATGCAAAAAAACCTCATAGAGACGAATTTGATTTTCAGTCAAAACTTTAAGGACCGAAATCATACTTAACCCAAATAGAAACCTGCCTTCTTGTTGGTTGCAACCCCATAATTTCATAATTATATTTTAATGATTTGGTTACAAGCTTTCTCATTTGATTAATTATTGTTTCATACAATTACACAGGATAATCATAGGGATGTTCATGAAGATTGAAATTATTGATTATCATCATCAAGACATTCGGTTGGCAAAGTTGACAATGTAGAAGAAGCGTTGGATGGTATTATTAGCATTTTCGGATTTAAATATTTTGGTTTCTTAAGTAAATTATCTAACTTGTATGGGTTTGTATATTTTGTGGGGAGATGATTGAATGTCTAATGTTACAAGCATATACTTTCTCTGTAGTACGTACATTCTAATCTATAGTTAATTATATTATATATTTTATTCTAAAATATTATTATGTATTTATATTTTTATTTCATATAATAATCGTGTTATTAATTAAATATAAGCACATTATGAAAATATTAATATATATATTTAAAATTATTGTTTTTTTAAAAATCCAAACAATAGGATATGCTTCTAAAAACTTGCTAAAGGTATATTATAGGCAACGCTTCTTAAGGAATGCAATATCCATGAAAAACATCCCCTCTTCTTTTAAATTATAGAAAGCAAGAATCACAAAAAGGCATCACCTTAGGTTCCCCGGTGTCATTTAAGAAGCGTCTCTATAGCCTGAAAAGCGTTGCCTTTACCTAAGGCATCATTTTTTGAAACTTTTGACATCACTTTACGAGCGTTGCCTTAGGGGTATTTTTCTTGTAGTGATATTCCTATGGCCGAGGCCTTGATTCAAATAGCAAGAAGAGGGAGGTGCCTCTAAGGAAGCCACAATTCGAATCTCAGCTATAGCATATGTGAGAATGTAGAGTGTGTGTGACAGAGAGAGTGTGTGTTGTGTTGTAATGACAAAAAAACTCATATTCCCATGGAAATTGAAGAATCTATCTTGCATCTTCACCTCCCTATCATGAGCATTCAAGAGACAGGTTGGTACTGGGAACTTCGCTCCAATAATCTTTATTCCACTAAAAGTTGCTATCTTTGGTTAGCTAATCTTTTTTTCATTGGAATCATAATGAAGATTGGAAGTGGTTGTGGAAAATGCATATTCCCAAAAAATTTAAGCTTTTAATTTGGTTTGCTTGCAAGGACGCTCTTCCTACTAATTCCCTCAGGTTTAGAAGACATCTCTCTTTATCTGATCATTGTAATTGTTGTTCCATGGCTACACAATCTGTTTTGCATTGACTCAAAGATTGTAGTTGGAAGATTCTTGATCCAAAGGTCTTAGAGTTAGATCTGAACCTTGACTTTTCTGCTTGGCCTAAGAAGATTCTAAGAGGGAGACAGTTTTTAGTCCCTTTAAGTCTTTGGTGGATTTGGAGGCATAGATATCAGAAGGTTTTTTCTCCAAATGACGCTTGGTCCATTTCCGAAGCCGCTGCTTTAGCCACAAATTCTGCTATTGAGCTTTACAATTTCGATTATACTCTTTGCTATATCAGAATGTGGAGAACTTTTTCCACTGGGAACTTTCCCTTCCAATTTTTTTCAAAGTAAATTGTGATGCGAGTGTGCTTCCCAATGGTAAAAGGGCTAGATTTGGTTGTGTTTTGGGGGACTTCGATCGCTGTTGGGTGCTTGGTTACTCGGGTTCTATTCCTTTTTGGTCCATATTTCGCTACGAACTTTTTGTTGTTTGCCAAAGGTTGCTTCTTGCTATGGAGGCGGATGTGAGTCATGTGATATGCAAAACAAATTCTCTTATGTCTTTGTTTTGCTCAACAATCTTTTTTTAGATGGTCCTAATTGAGACATGGATATTGTTCGAAAAATACAAGATTGCTTCGGGGATATGCAATTTAGACTTGTCAAGAGAGAAGCTAACCATGTAAGCTAACCATGTTACCGATTGAATCGCCAAGAATAGTGTAATTTTTGAAGTTTCTCATTCAACTTGGATTGAGCCAGGAAACGTTTTGCAGAATTTCCTCCTTATTGATGTTAATCGCGTTATTTAAAGCCCTTTTCTCTTTGTTTCTTACTTTTTAGCTTGTAATTTTTCTTAGGGCACCAAAAAAATTATAATATGAAAATATCCATTTCGCATGTAGCCTAGCTATGCTATTATTCTAATTTCTACCCTCCTATGCACTTCACTAATTTTGGTTAATTATGTATAAAAAAAATTAAATCATTGCATTTTTGGAAATGTTGAGAAGGCAAATAAAGATCTTCCACTTTTTGCTTCCTTTGTTGCTGAATGCCAGTATAACATATTTCCCTACTCTTCCAGAACTAGAATTACCAATGACAAGAACAGAAAAACAATGATGGGATTATCCCAAAAATATATGTAATATATAATTGAAGAAATTTAAAAAAAAAAAATAGAAAGGGGAGGGAGAAAAAAAAAATGAAAAGAAAAGAAAAGAAAAAAATAATTTATGGAAGCATTCTCAGCCCAACGCCCCAAATGATAGCTCACCCACGAATATTACACCCAATTAATTAAACAAATCATTTTATCTAATAAGTGTGGAGAAACCTCATCATAATCTCACTTGCCTTTGGAAAGAATCTCCAATTTCTTCTAAGTCGGGTGAAGAATCTGATTCTTCTGCCAAAGATTCAAGCATGCTTATTACTTCAGTAGTATCATCCAGATAATACTTAGCTTTGCTTGGTTTTTGTCCAACTGTGCAGGCAAATACAGAAGAATTGGCTGAAAGAATATTTCTTGAGATTGAACTACTGATTATTTCAAACATGTCTTCATCTGATCTATCATCACCAACGCACAACACAAAATCAGCCTGTCTGCCATTCTCTGCCATTGATGAAAATATCCTTTCGGCAACTAAGCCTTTGCTCACATCCTGGAAAAAACATTGACAAAACAGATCAACAACAATCTTGACCATAAGAGTTCATGCCAATGTTCACAAAAATCAAATCTGAAAAAAAAAATTTCACAAAGCTATTATGATAAAACAACCCAGGTTCTCAGGTCAAGTTGATGGGGGAGTTCTCTACTTATGCTTGTAGTTCAACCAAATGAAACAATAAGAATGTTCAACTTTCTTTTGCTTCTTATGTTAAAGAAAGTTCCACCCCGTTTGACAACAAATTTTCAAGCTTTATGGCTGCATATGCGCTTCTTTTTTCATTTTTAATTGAGTAAACACCCAAATTGGTACCCAACAAATTTCACATCACACATTGGTCTCACATTGGTCTCCAACAATTTTTATTCATTAGAAGTCCTCAAGAATTATTCCCACTAGACTTTAGATCAAATTTTTAATATATATATACATGTTACACAAATAAATCTCTGGTAAATTTTATTATAAGACAATTAGGTACCTAAAAAACATTATTATAAGACATATTAGTCTTGTCACCAAAAAAAGAAAAAAAATAAAGACTTCTGAAGGAAAAAAAAAAACTTTGCTGGGGAGCAAAATGTGTGATTTGAAATTTCTTAAGGACCAATTTAGGTGTTTACTCTATTTTCTCCCCATCTAAAATTTAAGTCACTCAATGGCTAAAATGAACACTCCAACCATAAAATTGTAGACAAGGCAAGAATGAGCTCTGCTGCTGACACCATTTGATATTAATAGAAATTATATATACCTGGGGTTTTACTTCAACAATGAATTGGCCACTCTTCACAGCAACCGGCTCATTGGCTAGAACACTTTCTAGATGATCTAACATTTCCTTAGCTTGAGAAGATCCAAAACCAAGATCTGCATCCCGGTATTGCCAAACCAAAGCACTTTCCTTTGTTTCAATGTTGGAACCATCAGTTGCCTCTGTATAGAGTTTCATCACAGGTTCAGCGATCTGCATCCATCCAAAGTCCATGTTCTTACCACAAATTTCCCATTCTGCACTTTGCGACCATCTGAAAAGTGCTCACATTTCTTAAAACATTGCCTCACCATAAAGACAATATACAACTGAATGCCAAGAAATAAGAAAGTATTCTGTAGCAAAATGCAAATGCACATCTATTTACAAGAATGCCCTCAATATAGATACTTCCTTATTTTATTTAATTTTGGGTAACAGAAGAAATACAAATGTATTTACTGAACTTAGTTTCTAGATTTGATCACGTCTGTTTACAAGAATACCCACATCTGTTTAATCTTGGGTGTTCTCAAGACCAATTTAAACTTATACAAGCTAAAACAACTTGCTAAATACATTTGTAAAAGCAGAGATAAATGGATTTCCAATCAGATTAAACGACTAAATACAGCCGAATTTCGATTGAGAAGAAAACTCTTACGAGAGTAATAAAAGGAAATTAACATCAATTGTGATATTCAAACAAAAGGCCCCTTCCAATTTATAGCATAAGTTAGGTGCCAAAATGTTTTATATGACCCATTAATAATAACAATAAAAATGTGACTCAATAGCATCATTGTATGTGCATGCCTGTGTTGCAAATGGGAGAGAGCGAGACCATACCTCAAAAAGTAACCATGTTCTGCGGCAATTCCAAGATTTTTGCATGGTAAGAACCAATCACTTAAGCTTTTCCTCCCCCTTCCACTAACAATAAAAACTACATTTCTGGGGTCTGCACAGAGTGTGTCTAAAAGAGAGAGAACCTCATTGCTTGGACTTTTATTAATGGAATTTTGTGGCATCACCGTACCATCATAGTCCAACAAAATAGCCCTACTCCTTGCCCTCTTGTAAGATGAAACCATAGCATCAATTGAGAGCTTACGAAAATTAGGGTCAAGTGCTACAACTCTAAATCCAAAACTAAGACCAATTCCCCAACATCGTTTTCTTAGAAGGTCAGCGCATGCCCTCTCCATGTCCTGCAAGAAACTACGTGACCAATATGCCACATCATGTGTGCTAACATACCGGTAGTGCTTTTCATGCCGCAACTGCTTCTCTCCATCACTCATTGAGATAGCCTCATTCATTGCTTCTGCAGTGGACTCAACATTCCATGGATTGACACGGATAGCCCCACTCAGTGATGGAGAACACCCAATAAATTCTGATATTACTAGCATACTCTTCTTTGGGCTTCTAACATCAGAACATGAGTCATTACCAGATATTCCCTGTCTACAAGCAATATATTCATAAGGAGTTAGGTTCATCCCATCCCTCACAGCTGTGACAATAACACACTCAGCAAGGCTGTAATAGGCAACTTTTTCAGCAATTGAAACTGATCTATCAATAAAAATAATCGGTTCATAACCAGGTCGTCCATACACTCTGTTAATCCTGCTGCAGCTTTCTTCTATTTCAGCACGTATCTCGTCTAGATGTATACCTTTACCCCTTGCAGGATTTACAATCTGAACCAGAACAGCTCTTCCTTGCCATTTGGGGTGTTGTTTGAGCATTTGCTCCATAGCCAAAATCTTCAAATTAATACCTTTAAAAATGTCCATATCATCAACACCGAGCAAGATGGTTTTCCCTTCAAATTGCTGTTTCAGCTCCCTTGCCTTGCACTCCTCATCTGCCATCTTCATAACGGTTTCAATTCGACCCATGTGAATCCCTACTGGCATAATCTTAATACTGATAGTCCTTCCATAATATTCCAATCCTAGATAGCCCCTCTTTGACTGATACTCCAAACCCAGCATACGACTACAACAAGAAAGGAAATGACGAGCATAGTCAAACGTGTGGAATCCAATGATATCAGAGTTGAGTAATGCTTTAAGTATCTCCTCCCTGACAGGAAGAGTCCTATATATCTCCGATGAAGGAAAGGGACTATGCAGGAAAAATCCCAGTTTAACCCTGTTAAAGCGCCTTCTTATAAAGGTTGGCAGCACCATCAAATGATAATCATGAACCCAAATAAAATCATCTTCTGGGTTTATTATTTCAACTACCTTTTGGAAAAATAGCTTATTTGCCAGCACATAGGCTTCCCACAAA
>JASCZI010181626.1:641-13175 GCA_036250425.1 Stylosanthes scabra
TTAATTAAAGGAGGAGCATAGTTTTTGCTCTGGTTTCACGTTCACATGCTCAACACACAACTCCCTAGCAGCAGCACATGACAATCAACTCCCTTTTGTGGAGGGATGTTGATGAAACCATTACATCTTCGTAATACAAATTCTGATACCATATATAAAATAATTTTTTTAAAAAGATTTAAGTTAATCAAAAGAGATAAAATAAGTTATATACTTATTATATCTCAACAATTTAAATTGAAAAGTTAGTTGAGATGGATATTTTACGAGTGATCTAAAAGAACGTAATTATAGCATAGATATATCTCATGAAGAGTCGAAAAAAGGTAAAATTCCACTTGATTCGCATAATTTTTCTGTGGGGATCGCCAACGTGTTTTCCAAGTTGAATTAGGTTCGGATCAAACGGTGAAAAATGGACTTAATTTTTTTTTTTTTAAGAGGGAGGCCCTAAGGCCAAGAACAAAACAAAACTAAAATCCTCTGGAAAACAGAGTCCCACTAGCATCAGCAAGTAATTCCAAAGAAAGCTCCGGAGGAGGTCGGTCTATGAACCACTCAACACCATCATCATCCAGCACTTTATTGGCAAGTTTGTCAGCTACTCTATTAGTCTCTCTCACTTGTTGCCGTAAGATCACCCTCCAATTATTGTTGAGCAAATTAGTGACTCTCTTCAACAGCCTAGAGAACACAGGGTGTCTTAAAGGGGGATTTTTGATGAGTTCTACTGCACCCACCGAATCAGATTCAACAACCAGGAGCTTGATTCCCTTCATCCAGGCCAAAGAGAGGCCATGCTCAATAGCTTGGATCTCCGCATGAAGGGCTAAGCAGGGCCCAATCTTTTTGGCAAAACCCCAAATCTAGGTTCCAAATTCATTCCTCAAAACACCAGCTATACTGGCCGGACCAGGGTTTCCACGGGATGCACCATCCGTGTTCAGCTTGAACCAGTTGTGAGGAGGAGGGATCCACCTATACATTCTCACAAAGGAGACACTAATAGAATTGGCTTTCTTCCAAACAACTTTGCTCTCATTGATGCACTTTCTTATTCTAGCAATTTTAAGACCATTTGAATGGTTGATATTAGAATGAACAAACTCATTCCTGAAGTTCCACATCATCCATATGGTTGTCATAAAAGTGTCAATCCAGTCATTATCCATCCCAATATTCTGTGTGAGATTGAGATCCACCCAATCCTTCAAATCCAGGCTAAAGAAAAGGTTGACAAATTGAGGTTGGAGAAAAGTTACCCAAATAGAGGAAGCCCTGTAGCAGTCTCTCACAACATGGATGGTTGTTTCAGGAGCACTGTTGCAGCAAACACAATAAGGATCATATCCATGAATCCAACGCGCAATTTTAATTCTGGTTGGGAGGC
This sequence comes from Stylosanthes scabra, assembly GCA_036250425.1. Classification (NCBI taxonomy): domain Eukaryota; kingdom Viridiplantae; phylum Streptophyta; class Magnoliopsida; order Fabales; family Fabaceae; genus Stylosanthes; species Stylosanthes scabra. The sequence goes on from JASCZI010181626.1 coordinate 2,032, forward strand.
TGTCATGAATAATCTGCCAAGCAAAAATCTTTATTCTCTGAATTCCTTTCCATTTCCACATCTTTCTCCATATTCCACTATCAGGGAGTGGATGGTCAGCGAGTTTACTGTAAGTGAGCTTGATAGAGAAGTCCCCTCTAGGATTTGGCTTCCAAAACACTGTATCAAAACCATCAGTGTTCTTGGGCGGTTCGATAGCAAGGATTCTGTTGATACAGTTATCAGGGAGGAGAGTATTAAGTCTACCAATATTCCAGTCACCATTCGCCAGAACGTAATTTGAGACCACATAATTATCTTCATTGGTACACAATAAAGGAGACGCTACATCTTTGGGTCTAAGGTTCGGCTCCAACCACTGATTATTCCAAAAACTGATGGTGTTTCCATCTCCAATATTAAAACCAATATTGTTGATGATCTGAGGCCAAAGTCTGCCCAGATTCTTCCATAACGGAGTGTCACCGCCTCTAACCGAGCAACCCTGGAGAAGATCACGATCTCTGCCATATTTTCTCATAAGGACTTTAGAACATAAGGAATCGGGGTCGGTAATTAGACTCCAGCCACATTTCATAAAGAAGGAATCATTCAGCAATTTCAAATCTCTGAAACCCAAGCCACCAATATGTTTGGGCTTACAAATTTTATCCCAACTCACCATGTGAGCTTTTCTTCTATTATTGTCATGACCCCATATAAAATCTCTTTAGGCTCTTTCAATATCCTAGCAAATGCTCCTAGGGACCAAACTGTGTTGCATAGGATATATCACCATAGAAGTAATGGCAGAATGAGCTAAGGTTACTCTACCAGCCATGAAAAGACACTTTTCCTTCCAACCATTAAGCTTCCTGTTCACCCGATCAATAATATGATCAAAATGGCTTCTCCTATTTCTATCATTCTTCAACATGGCACCGAGATACCTTCCAATTTCCTTGACTTCCACAAAACCACTAATAGAGCAGATATTCTATCTATAAGTGTTGGCAACATTTCTTGAGAAGAGGATACTAGTTTTGGCTTGACTAACCATGTGTCCTGAAGAAGCACAGAAGGCATTGAGGACCGAGTTGATCACAGACATTTGGTTGCTAGTAGCCTCCGCGAAAAGGATGAGGTCATCCGCGAACATAAGATGGAAAATGTGAGGGTCATTCCTTCCAGCTCTCATAGGCAGCCATTCTCCTTTATCAACAGCATCAGTTATAAGGTGAGAAAGCTTATCCATGCAAATGACAAAGATATAGGGGGAGAGAGGGTCTCCCTGTCTAATTCACCTAGAAGGGTTAAAAGGATCTGTCTTGTCCCATTCCACAATATGGAGAATTCTGTGGATTGGATGCAGTTCATAATGCAATCCCTGAGTTTCTCTGGAATACCAAATTCAACCAGAGCATCCTTGATAAAGCTCCAGCTCAATCTATCATAAGCTTTAACTAGATCAATCTTGATAGACATAAAACCCTTATTGCTTCTTATCTGCTCCATGGAGAGAACCATTTCTTGCATAATAACAATATTGTCATGAATAATCCTCCCAGGCACAAAGCTAGACTGGAAAGGCGAGATACGGTCATTGAGGAAGGGTTTTAGCTTGTCCACTAAGATCTTGGAGAAGCCCTTGTATATCACAGAACAGAGGGAAATGGGTCTAAATTGGTTAATAAACTCAGGTTTGTCTCCCTTGGGAATTAACACAACCATAGTTTTGTTAACCTCCTTCACCAGATCAGGGGTATCCCATAAATTCCTGATGACTTCTTCTACTTCTTTGTGAATGACATTCTAATTTCTGTGATAGAACATCGCCGGAACACCATCATATCCCGGAGCTTTCAGGCCACCATGCTGAAAAAGGCATTGCGAATATCCTCATCAGTAGGTCTTTTCAAGGGGTCCTGATTAGGAATGGCAACAAACGTAGGGAAGGTCTTAGAGCTGGATAAAACAGGTCTATCACCATTTTCTTCAGTGCACAGATCAGTAAAGAAACACCTGGTCATATCTTTCAGAACCTCTACATCATCGATCTAGTTACCATTGCTGTCTCTCAGACAAAGAATCTTGTTTCTCCTTCTTCTGATAACAGCCTTTGTGTGGTAGTATTTGGTATTTCGGTCCCCCTCTTTAATCCAATCAGCTCTGGACTTTTGGAGCCAAAGTCTTTCCTCCTGATCCAAAGCCTTCGATAATTGATTTTGAAGATTGTTTTCCAACTTTTCCAATCTTCTGCTCCTCCCATAGATAGGGCTACGCTGGATACCATCAATTCTAGCAAGAAGTCTCCTCTTTCGTCTGAAGATATCCCCAAAGGACTCCTTCTTCCAAACCTCAATAACAGTCTTCAAATTAGAGATTTTCTGAAAATAATTGAAGTTACCTGCCCATCCCTGGTTCAGAACCTGATCGAACTCCTGGTGTTGCATCCAGAAATTCTCGAAACGATAGGGTCTGTTAGCACCACTGCAAGCAATCCCATCACTGCACAGAAGGAGAGGGTGGTGATCTGAGTGTGTGCGAGCTAACACTCTAATCAGAGCTTTAGGGAACCTGACTCTCCAATCCGCATTACAGAGACCCCTATCCAACCTTTCAAAAACTCTATCTCTACCCCCTCTCACTCCCCCCTTCTAAGTAAATTTGGATCCCTGTCCACCCATATCAATAAGGTGACACTGGGATATCCAATCAGAAAATTCCATGCACCTCCTCTCATTTGCAGGCGCGCCACCCTTCTTTTCACTGGGGTCAGCAATGGCGTTGAAATCTCCAAGCACCAGCCAAGGGTCAGTGATATTAGTAGCCAAATTATGGATTTCCCTCCAACCTTCCTTTCTTTCATTCTCCCTCGGACTGCTATACACACCAGTGATAAACCACTTGGGATTATGATTCTCTTCAACACAAGCATGGATGAATTGCTGGTTAACGGAGATAGGGTTAATTGAGATGTCTTGCCTATCCCAACATAACCAAATCCCACCACTGAATCATGTAATTACTAAAGCCCAACTCTTGGATTGTTCTTTGGGCTTGCACATTACTACTTCTAGTTTCTTGAATGGCCAAGATATCAGGCCTATGAATTCTGAGATAATCCTTGCAGGACCTTATAAAGGGGCGTCCTACTGTCCCTCTAGCATTCCAATTGAATATAATCATAAGAAACCCAATTTAAAATTGGACTTGCATCCCCTCTACTCCTTCAATCTGGACTTCTCCACCTCCTTCGGGCTGTAAGATAACCTCAGTTGGCCCAGCCCAAAACTGCTCTATTTCCATGCCCAGCTCACCGCGATTTTCTGGGTTGGGATGAATGTCATTAAGGCCTACTTCCATATCTCTCACTTGGGCCTCAACAATGTCTGGAGGTTTCGGATCCTCTCTTCTACCCACCACCGATTGAACCTCAACCTCCATGTCAGCATTCCCTTCTCTCTCCTTAACGACCTCATTGGGAATGGGATTGGAAGATCATTTCTTTTATCCTTTTGTGGCGTACGACCTTTCTCTTGTGTTACACTAATCCTCGTACCGTTGGTTTCCGTGAAAGGCGTCTCTGGAACAAAGGTGCATGTTCCTTATGAGGATTCAGAAATGCATTCCTCCACTACCTTCTTACCACGTTCTCGCCTCATCTCACTCCCATTCTTAAAAGATCTCTCAGAGGATTCTTTTTCCACGCGCCTTTCATCACCGCGCGTTGCATGGTTAGCAATTGGAGGGTTCTGATTCCGCGCGTGCTCCTCTGTTTCCTGAAGGACATGGAAACGCAAACCTCCCTTGTTTACTCCCTCACTGCCACCCTGATTTCCATTCCTGCCCCTAGGGTTCTTCTTCACCTGCATCCACTCTCCGTACAAACCCACTCCTCGTTCTCCTCCATTCACCGGCTATCATGGTCAGCTCCTCCAGCCTCTTGAGGCTTTTCTAAAGGCTTCTCCATGCATTCATCCTTAGTGTGTCTACTCCTTCCACATTTGAAACAAATGGTATGGAGACCCTCATATTCAATTCTCCAAGGTCTTCCTTTGATTCTCAGGAGGGAACGCAGGGGCTGGGTAAGATCAACCTCAATGCAGAGCCTAGCAAATCTGCCTTTTGCATGGGCTGCAGTGGTATAATCCACTTTGAGGGTCTTCCCAATGACTCCACCAAGTTTCTCCAAGATGCACCTGTCATAGTACTCGATGGGTAGCTCCGGCAGACGAACCCAGATTGCTATCTTTGTGAGTTTCTCCATCGCTAGGTTGAAATCCGGTCTCCATCTCTGCACCGCAAATAATTGTCAAAGATCATCCAAGGACCACCATTAGGAGCTTCCTCATAATCAGACCTTTCATGGAATCTAACCAAAAAGAAGTCATTGCCTACATCAATGAGGCTAATGGCTCCCTCCTTGGCCCAGAAACTGTCCAGTCTCCTCTTCAGAACCCCATAAGTTATCTTCCTTCCCATGAGCTTAACAATCAATGTGTGCTTCCAGTGTTTATTCAAACGTGCCTGCTCCGCAGAGTTGATTATCAGGTTAGGTGAACTATCTTCCTCCCATACAATCTTCCTCCTTGGGATCGTTCTTCGCTCCTTCCTTTGCTCTGCACAGAAGGCCTGCTCCTCACTCTCCGAGTAGTCGTACTCCGACTCAGTCTCGGAGTCATCAATCTCTATCATCAGATCCTCCTTATCTTCCTCCTCAGACTCAGTATCCGACTCAAAGACAACATCTGGCTCTCTTACCATACTCACATACGAGCGCTTCTGTTGGGGAGCTTCCATGGTTTTCTCTTCTCCAGCAGTCCTTTCAAACGGTCTCCTTGTATGAGTGGAAGTATCACCCTCCTCATCATTACGTAGTTTGCGTTTACTTCGCCGGAGTATGTCCGCCTCCTCCGATGAAGGTGGTTCCTCAGTTCTCTCAGTCGCCATCCCTTTGAGTATTGGTATTATTAAATAATTTAATATGCTTAACTAAATGGACTTAATTTTGGTGGGTAGTGTTTGTGGTCCTATTTGACTTTTGGGCCTAGCGCTGGGTAAAACATTTACTTTGGGCTTATATTGGACTTTTTTTTCCAGAACTTTTTTAGAGACCAAAATAGATATTAAGTAATAATTATCTTTTTCGAATTTGATTCTTCTTGAAAAATGAAAATGCAGCTTGCTTATTTGGGAAGATTATTGTCCATTTTACTTCTACAATACTTGAGAAATTAGTTATTGAATTTAGGTCTAGTGGATATCCTGTAGAAAAAGAATTAAGTAATAAATTGAAATTTTCTATGCCATTAATTTTTGGACCCATTATTATTTAAGAATACGTAGAAATTAAAATAGGTGAAATTCATTCACAATTATATATATTTGAAATAACAATAATGAGTGTGATGACCTTGATGCCTCATCACTCCGCTGTTGAACTTTTATTCCTTTTAATAATTACGAAAATGATATTTATACATCCATAATTTTTAGTTTCTAGATAGTTATATTATAAATAAATTTCACCCTTTTTTATTGTCTTTCTCACTTCTTTTAAAACTATGCCTCTCTTATTTGGTATCCTACAATATGTCATATATAACATTACTCTTTTACGGTCGACGATGGAGCGCCAGTGACTTAGGGTTGAGAGTGGGTGAACAGTAACTTAGGGTTGGGAGAAAGGAAGAGCAGGGGAACACGAGGGTGGAGAAGGAAGAATTAGGGTTGATGAGTTTGAGACTTTAATTTTATTGTTTCTGCTTTTACTAAGATTTGGGTATTGGTGGGAATCAAAAATTTGGGTGGGGATTTTTTTGCCACCCTTTTGTTAATTGGGTGCCCAAATTCATCGGCCAACAGCCACATTTAAAAATAGTGGCCTAAACTGTTAAATATGGCCACGCGTCAAAAACGAGTCCGATAGCATGTATTGCCACATTTTACAAGCGTGACAAGGAAAAGCATGGCTACAGCTCTGATCAATAGTCACCCTTGAAAAAGCATGGCCGTTTATGTTTTCTGCCACATTTTTTAAGCGTGGCTAAAAATTAGGAGTGCTATTAGGCCATTTTTCTTGTATTATAATACAATAGGAATTTCAGGCTTGATATAATAGTAACTAGGGATTTAAAGAAAAAGTTTGTGGGGGTAACACTACTTCAACAAATTAATTTAAAATCAACCAATAATTAAAAATAAATGAACATAAAAAGAATTTATAATTTTTTATTTAATATCAAGAATTTAAAATTTAGGGTTTAGGATGGTGACAACCAACTATGGGTGAAATTCTTGAGAAAGGGAAAAAAAGTAGAAATGAACACTACAAGAAATTCGGTTAACAACGATGATTGAATAAATCGTTACTAAATGACAATATCAACGTTTTTTGCGGCGGTTTGTCGCAACTGCCGCGAAATTGATGAGTTTAGCGGCAGTTAATGCAGGAATCGCTGCAGAATGGATAAATGAAAAAAATATAATGGCGGTAGAGGTCGGAACCGCCGCAACATTTATTTTTATTTATTTAACATTTTTAACTTATAATTCAATTTAGTTAAAAATTATAATAACAGAAAACTTAAATGACAAAAATAAGATTTCATATAATTCAAATTTAATTAATTAAAAAGTGATAACTTCAATTTATACGATTAATAAAATATTTTTTTATAAATAATAGATAAATCTAAACCACAATTTAATAATTTATCTTAATAAAAATATCAATAATTTAATTTAAATAATTCAAAATAATGCATAACCTGCATATTATACAAACTTATATATATATAATTAGTAGTATTATATATGTTGAATGTTGGGTTAATTTGATGGAGTGAAAAACATACTAAAATAACTTGGACTATTTCTTGCTCATGAGTCTGAATTGCTGATCTATAATCGGTTTAATAAATTATTGAAAAAAAAATTACTGCCACATTATTTCTTGCGGTGGAAAGAGATAAAGAATTAATTTTTTTAAAAAAAAGTTATAAATAAATAAGTACATTTTTTGGTAGATGTTGCCTTCAGAATTGCATTGGGTCTTAAATAGAGAAACAATAATACATAGTGAGCAACATATACATATACATAGATATTATATACAGCTAAGTTGAGCCAATGAGAATAAAGGAAATTAAAAGCAATAACCAATGAGAAAAAATAATAAAATGTACCAATAAAGGAACGCATAGTGTCCCCTCTCTCTCTATATATGTGTGCCTAACCCTGCTCCTACTGTTACCATCAAACTCCAACTCCAAAAACCAAACAAAAGTGCCTTTGCTTCTTAGCTTCTTCTTCTTCTCTCTCCTTTGCTTCAGGGTTAGTTAGATCTCAGCCGTTTTGCTATATCTATATATATGTTTTTAGCAACAAAGAATTATTGTTGTTTTTTTAAAAGTTCTAGTTATTATATGTATTATATATTCTTTTATTTATGTTTAATTATTCTTAATTCTCAGATTCACTAATTCAGTAGCAATAATATTATTTGGATATTTTTGTTTTCTTTTTTATTTCATCGGAAACTAACTACTTTTCTTCACTTAGCTTCTACTTCCTTAATATGATGATGAATTTTCAAGAGCGTTTTTGTTTCAATAATCTTGAAGGGCTAGCTAGGGAAAGGTAGATTTGAATCTTATCTGTCTTCTTTTTTTTTTTTTTTGAATTTTTTTCTCACAAAAATATATCACCATTATTTCTAGATTTTAAAGCTAATAAACTTGCTTGCTGGTTTTCTATTATTCCATGCCCTTCAGTTTTAGAAGTTCTGATGAAATATATAATTTTTCTTGTTCTTTTTGCACAAGTTGAATTTTCTTTGTTTCTTTATATTTTTTCCCTAATTTTTTTTTAAAAAAATTAAAAAATAAAATAGAGGTTGTTATATATTTTTTTGGGATCTTGAGGCATATATATTTCAACTGAATTTATATATATAGATTCGTTTATACTGTGGACACATCACCTACTTCAAATATATATATATTCACATAAAACCTATATTTTTCTGTCCTTAAAATTTTCCTGTGGACAATTTTCAGTTAGATTCGTCCTTTCTATGTGCAACTTGTGCCTTTAATTTGTTTTTTTGCCATAATAAAATGTATTATTATTATTATTATTATAATAAAAATACATATATATTAGTATTAAATTTTTTTTATCAAATTAGGAGGGTTAGTTATTATTATTGTTGCATGAAGAGATAGAGATAGAGATATATATATCTATAAATATCAGTCGTTATTTGCGGATGTAGCATCATCAAGATTCACATGCAAAATGCAGAAGCTTATTGTGTGGGAATGAATTTCTCTTTTGAAGTGAGAATCTTGATGATGCTGCATCGGCCATAAACGGCTTCAATTCATCATCTATATCATTCAAAAAATGATATTCCTATATTAATCTCTTAGTTGAATAGTAAGTTACTGTTTTAACCCCCCTCACATATATATATATCAACAAATCCACAACCACTACCCTTTCATGGCTTCATCAGATCAGATGATATTATTGTCTCCATTATTATTATTATTATTTTAATAATAATAATATTATAGAGATGTATGTGTCTGCAGAAATTGAGTTTCAGCTACTGGTGGAGGTGATGACCCCTTTTTTTCCTCCACTTTCATTTACTTTCTGTTGTTGTCAGGTGTTTTTATTTATTTATTCTTATTTAATTTCTTTTTTAGATTTTTAGTGTATAATGGATATGGGTATGTTCTTGCAATTATATATTCTATTCCGATACATAGCTGCACACAAAAAATTAACTACTAAATTTGTGTGAAAACAGAGATATAATTATACATAAAAAATATAATAACTGATTTAATAGTAGATTTTTTTTCTTATATTTATATCATTAGAAATTCGATTAGCATAATATCTTCATTAGTTTAATGTACATACTCAAATTTGGATCGAATTGGATTAGATTAGGTAGGAAAACATAAAATAAGATATATAAAGATTGATATAAAAAAATGTATAAAATGATTTTTTTTCCTTTATGTTAAAATAATGTGGTTTAATTTATTTATGTTTTTAGGATGATAATTAATATGAGGATATATATATATATATAGGGACATTAATTAGGTGTTGCATTTTGCAGAGAGTACTAGGTTGTCAAAATAGGGTTATTTGGGAGGGGAAAGGGGGATGTGGCTGTTAGGTCTCCTTTATGTGCTGCTGACTTCACAGATCTATGAATGTTCCTTTTCAACAGAAATTCTCACTCATTCATAAAATGCATTGCCTGCTCTCTTTTAAGTTTCTAAATATAGATTATGATCATGCATTATATATTATATATATTTTTATTTTTATTTTTATATATACATATCCCCTTTTCTCCAAATCATAGGTGATGTTGAATATTATTGAAATATAATAATTTTCACAATAATACAAAGAGATTATTTTATAATTAACTTATTATATGATTTTATTTTAATTTATATTATTTTTTCACCTGACTTATTAGCAGATTTGAGAGAGAGAGATCTTGGGGCAGGAAATGGATTCCAGTACTCACAAGTCACAAGTTCTGTACCTGTTATTATTCCATACATTAGTATATATTTTACTTAAAATGTTAAAATTTTAATTATGAATTATAATTATTTAAATTTACTCTAACTAATTTATTTGTTTAGAATATATATAAGAATATGTACAAATAAATTAATAATTGAATAGTATATTTCTAGTAATATAAACAGTGTTACGTATTGTACTATATACATTAATGTTTTGTATATATGTGGATAGATTAAGCAAAAAATCATTGAAAATTGAAGCTGGGTAGGTTGGCTTGGGAACTTGGATTATGCAAAATCAAGGACAGTGTGTGATGAGTTCCATGATCAATGGGGATTTATTTGGCTTTATTTATTAATTAGCTACCATGCAGGATATGCTGCAGGCTGCAGCACTCATCAGTTACTACTATATTTTTTTTATGATATTAATATTAATTATTTGATATGATTTGATATAGATGGATCTGGTGGCTACTGGACCAATAATCTTACACCTTGGAACCTCAAAAATCCCCAGCAGGTACTCTATCTCTTAATTAGTTTATTGTAATAATTCTGGAAAATTAACAAGTGTTTTGGAAATTCAAGTGATTTTAATTTATGTAAATTCTACATATGTTATAATAGACTAGTAAACATTCAATTTGATAGAATCTATTTTGAATTTAGACATGTTATCTTTAACGATTCGAAAATTATAAATCACAGTATTTTTCAACTATTTAAAAATTTAAATATAGATTCCTTAAATTCGATTGCTCACAAACTAATTTAGGGTTTAGAATTAACGACAAACTAATTTTATAAATTATTGTATCTAAATTTTAAATGATTAAGACCCGACACGTAATTTTCAAGTGATTAAAAATAACGTCGTTGAAATTAAAAATAGTTAAATGCTGAATTAATGTATTTACTCTTTAGACATCAATAACTAAAATTATCAAAGAATCAATGACATTCCAAGTTTCCAACAATACAATTATTTATTTGATTTAAATCATAAATCAAATAAATAAAATGTTGGATGATTATTATTGATGATAGTGATGATTCATGATGGTATCATGGAAATGTGTGTGCCCCCATCACTGTCCAACACTTGGTTGGTTTCACTCATATTCTTGCAAATGCTGCTTCCAATTACACTCTTCTTCTGATCTCATCTGTTATGTACCCAGAAACACAACCAAATATAACCCTTCAGGCCCACTCCTTCTTTATTATCACCATTATTATTTCACACCACCCCCTTCATTTACCACCACATTTATTTATTCACAATTACAAACTTCACTTCGGATATAAATTCAATTTCTTTTCTTATTTTTAGTTTCCTAATTATTATCCTTATTGAATAAGTTACCCTTTTAATTGAATTATTTTCTTTAAAAAATAGTCTATGTATATACACTAAAAAACTACCATTAAATCGGTCATTCTATATTTATATTATAAAATAATTACATCAACACCAATTCTATATGCATATCAAAATTAATTATTATTATTATTATTATTATTATATATATATATATATATATATATATATATATATATATATATATATATATATATATATATATATTT
>JASCZI010181626.1:19418-30954 GCA_036250425.1 Stylosanthes scabra
CACAGCAAATCTTTCCAGGTGCTTTTCCTCGTTTGAAATGTATATCATGAACGGTATGATTGAAGGATGTTTCTTCATAAGCCCCATCTGCATGAGTATTCAAGTTGTTATCATTTCTAGGCAATTGGAAAAATATAGAAGTATTACTTGAATTCAATAATCAAAGAAATACTTAAGGAAACAATAATGACATACAACAAAGTTGAGGCTCAAGTGAACGCCCTCGACAACAACAGACTCCTTCCGTTCTTCCCAGGCAGTGATTAGCCTATCAAGACTGTCAATCACCATCTCGCTCTGTGCCTTAAATCCTTCAATAGCCATTTGCTTTGGATTTGGAAGTTCAGTAGTGTTAGAGCTCATCTCCAATGTCAATGAATCAGATTTTTTATGACCACCCTCAGTAGCTACATCCTTGGAATGAGAACGTGCCACACCAGCTAGCTTTTTGGCTTTCTTTTTGGCCTTGGCTTCTGCAACAGCAACCGGATCCAAGCACTCGCCAGCATGGTAAGTGGAAGCCCATAACAAGGGGTTTTCCTTCTCATCAGCAAAACTCCTCATCATGTGCCTGATAGAATCGGTTGATACCACTGTGGTGAGTCCCAATCTGCTACCCTGAAGTTATAAATGGTACTCAATATACTTGACTGAGGTATAAATAACTCTTAGCTTTTCATCTTTCAATGGCAAACTAGAATAACATAATTGGATTTGCAAGAGATCATTTCTTTCAAGATGAAGATAAATTACCAGCAGTGAAGACAACGTGGATTTGCCACAGCCACTAGTCCCACACAAGAGCACTGTCACAGACTCCTTCCTTTCTCGCATCCTATAACCAAAGAAGATAACCAAACATAGAAAAGATATATAGATTGCAATTTAACTTTAGTGTTTCATATACCAATATGCTTCATATATCAATTTGAAAACAATGGCATACCTGCAGGCAAGCACTAAGTCTGCTCTCTGATTGGGACCGAGGTACTTGTACTCAGACATAGCATCACAAACAATATCTAAAAATGTTTCTCTCTGAACAAATGCTGTTGTGCGCCTTTTGTAAGACTCAAATGGTACACTGTTATTCTTTTCTTTCGCCAGACGGCGTAACCGATCTCCTAAGTCTGTTTTATTCAAGCAAAACCCAGCGTTCTTACCATCTTTATCCACAAAGTTTTCACTTGGAGTGTATGTACCTGATAGCGTCACAGATTCAGGCTGCGGGGTACTAGTGGTACTCTCCGCCTTTGTGACTTCAAATACTCTTTTACTGATCTGTTAAGAGGAAAACCAAAATGATAATCATAATAATAAACAGAGCAGGCCATTTTTTTTATATGAAGCAATTGACTCACAAGACATTGTTTTCCGTGTGCATACGGAACTCTTACTAATTTATATATACACCATTGAAATAAAAACAAAGGAACCGAAGACTTAACAAAACAAAATGACCAAGCAAATGAACAAACAAGTCAAATTGCAGAAACTTCACTATAAGTTTACACCTAATAAACAATAACACTACTAAAAATATCCAAAAACCTCATAATTTCAACCAAAACTTCCATCAAAGCACATCAAAGGCTCAAACCCAGTGCCTCAAACAAAATTATCCAGATCAACCAGCTAAGTTACCAAATCACAGCTTAAAACATTTAAAAACAATACAAATTAATTGAAACAAGAAAAAAAATAATACACAGAGAATTCAAATTGAATAAAGAAAACCTTGAAGGCATGACGAGCTTTACATCCCATAAGCTGAAGAGTGCTCTGAAGAACAGAGCGCGTGTATCGAAAAGACTCCTTCTCCTTCTCGTCCGCCACCACTATATACAATATCTTCGCAGATTCGCACATCGTTCCTTATCCTGCACATGGCGCGCACACGATTATTCATCATTCTCATGCAAAACACAAATAACTTCCGTTCTAAGCCAAATGCATTATCATCATTCATGCGATTGCGATGACATTGAAATCAAAGAAAAGTAGAAGCACTTAACCTTAACCGCAACAATGCGAGATTCGGAACGAAACAGGATGATGATGATGATGAATGAATCAGGAGAATAATAAAAACGGATTGATCAATTCGAATTTGATTAAATTGTTTCCGGAATTATACGCCATTGTTGTTGTGGTTTTAGGTTTTGGATCGGTGAATTGTTTCTTCTCCTTCTCCTTCTTCTTCTTCGTTGATCTTTCTCCATCAACGACATTACGGCGAAACCATTCCCCTTCTTCGCTTCTTTCTTTTCTTTCTTTCTGTTTTGGTTCGTTTCATTTTTGCACCGCTTTCTTGTCTTCAAAAAATAAACGGTTTTCAGGGTCTGGTGAAATGACGAACTTACCCACTGATTCTAAAAGAATTTTCATTTTCCGCGCGTATTGTTATTATTATTTTTTAATTCTATTTCATTATTTCTTCCTTTTGTTCGATTTTTGGAGAAAGCGTGGGACGTGGGTCCATGAAAGGAGATCATAGGGGTTAAATAGGCAAGATTCAGATTCTGTAATTTAATATTATTAATATTAAATATTAAATATTAATTAATAATTAGTATACTTTTATTTTTATAATTAAAGAAGAAGTTTAATAGCGAAAAGGAGAACTTGAAAAATTACCCTTCCGGATTGTGAGGGGCCAGTGTCATCTATGACAATCTATCACTCTTTTATTCAATGAATTAAAATAACATTATCTTAACCATTAATAATAAAGATTTAAGTTTGATAGACTAATGATGTGTTTTTATATTAGATAACTATTTCTACCGTTAATTTTAAAAATAATTATTTTTACTGTAATGACATACATAATTAGATATCCATATTGTTGAGGAGTAAAGTCATTTAACTAATATTTCGAAAAATTTGAATGGGTATCCACCAGAATGGAAACCTTGTACCTAAATGATAGAGGATATACCTTCAAATATCAGACTCCTTTACTGTAATCGGAAGCTCTGATCAAGGATGAATGGTATATAAGAATAAGTCTAGAGTTTCGAATTATGATTCGAAAGCTCTAAATCATTATTGTAGACGTAAGGTTAGAGAGTACATATCTTGAGAAGTATTGTCCATATTTATATAATGTTAGGTAGTTGAGATCTTTATAGGATCTACGATGATCATATTTTATTTCGTAAAATATGATTTGTTTCCTGTGGGTCTATATATTTTCTTAGCCATATTTGAGTGGATTGGGGCTCAGAAATCGGTCCCTAACACAAAAAAATTGCTTTATAATTTGTATATAATTTATACCAACAAAATATTAAAAAGAAATTTTAATAAATAATAATATTAAATATATTTTAAATGACTAATTTTTTCATCTTTATCTTAATTTTATTTTTAAATCAACACTAATTAACTTTTTCTTTACATTGAAAATGTTGGCACTTTTAATTTTCCAGTAGATAGACAGGTAGCTAGCCAATCAATTATTCAATGACAAAAGGATGGAGTTAAAACCCTAATTTGGTAACATTTTTCATCCATAAAATACAAAATAAATATCTCATTCAACGCAATAATGTATTGGATACATATGATATTTTCAATAACTGCATCATCGATTTTGTAAATATCATACTTTAATTTAATTTCCTACTAGCTATAACCCCACAAACCATATTAATCAAATAACAAAAAAGCATTCTTAGTCGATAAAAGGGACAACCTAGAGTTTGAAATTGTGTTGTTATTATAAATTTTTATATTGTCGATGTGTGCATGTAAAGAAGAGCTTGATTTTGAACGAAGATGATAGTGATATATGTGGAAGCTGGAAGCAGGTCTATGCTACTTGTTCTTATGTTGTTTACTTCCTTTATCTTCTTCGATTATGTGAATATCATAACTTAATTATTTTCGTTTCGTTTTGGTTTTAGGGCGTGGACTTTGAATTCCACCCTTCATCTTTTTGGATATATATATTATAGAATAGAAATATGGAACTCTATGAACATAGTTGGGGAATATTAAGTTATTAACACATAAAATATTTTAATAGAAATATTAAGTTATTAACACATAAAATATTTTAATTTTAATATATCAAGTATATAGTTAATTTAATATATCAAGTATATAATTAATTAAATATTAAGTTATTAACACATAAAATATTTTAATTTTAATATATCAAATATGGAACTCTGTAAACTATTTTATATTGTCACAATTTTAAAATGAAAAAGACTAGGAAACCAATATATTATGACCAATAGGGAGCCAATATGAGTTACAGATGATAACTTATATAAAATTTAGATGATAACTTAATCATTAATATATGAGTTACGAATAATAACTCATAGAAATTTGAATGATAACTTAATTATTGACTTTCTAATATACTCTCTAATATTAATTCCGTAGCATTGTTCTTTTCAAATTAATATTGATATATTTTGATTCTTATTAAAATTAAATACCTAACACAATGCAATAGCGGTCATAGCAATATAGCATCCAATGATAACTTCAACCAACAATTCTAGATGAAAAAGAGAAATTTAAATAAATCAAGCTGAAAAAAAAGTTTTTTTTCCTCTAATAAACTAGTCAGCATATTCTCTTGTTAAAAATAGAGCTTTATTTTATTTTTCTTTAGCAGGGTATCTAGGCCCGACAGGTCTAGATCAATCCCTTACGCCATATCGAGTGTTCCTTTTGAGGGTTTGATGTGACCACATCTCTTCTGTATACATGTCGTCATCAATGTTCGAATCAGAGACTAAACACTTAAACAACCCAAATCACTTACCACTTGTGGTAGGGGAGGTGGTTATAAAGCTTTATTTTGTTTAATTATTATTAATTGCGTTCATATTACGACTAACGTATAATTCAAGTTTTGTCTAGAAAGGGAAGGATGGGACATATCACATATAGAAACATAAATATTTAATATAACCTTATAATGCAAAATAGAAAATAAAAATACGATTATGCCACTATGTGAGTGTGATAGATATAGTAATTAAAAATAAAAATGGGGGGCAAATTGGGGAAGTGAATTGAGGATGTTAAGATTAGTGTTGGTGTAACTCCATGAGTATGGTGATGGAAGTGTTAGTGATAACACGTGTGTTTTGATTCGTTTAGGGTTTGGAAAGAAGAACACGTGGAGATGAATACTACAAAGTAGGCACACATTTTAATAATCACTCTTCCAAACCTAGGCGGTTTCATTAAAGAAACTTAACTATGATTCATCACATAACATGAACATCTATGATCTATCAAACTCTTTTTCTATCTTAATCAGCTTCAATTGGTGTAATCATTAATTCACTTGTCTACTTGGATAAATATCGGATTCGAATTCCACTTTATACATATAATAACACAGTGATTAACGACAATAAATCTTTAAATGAAACTTAAATTTATAGAAAATTGATCATCGATTTATCGGGTCGAAAGATATCTTAAAAAACAAATTTTCTATCTTCTTCTTTTTTCTACTTCTTGTTGTGTGAGATTATCCCAAGTGTTTTGTTTTGTAGGATTTGGATTAATATGCAATATTATATTATAGAGACTAGAGCAGTAAAGACAAAATTATGTTCAATAATATGTAAAATAAAATAATTATATTTTTACTCATTTAATAATATTTGATTAAAAAATGTAAAAAAAATTCTAAAATAATATAATATATCAGGTTAAAAATTATCAACCAGTTGTATAGGATCAACAAAAAATTAAATTAAATGGTGTTAATTTACTTTTGTTTACTTGTAAATGTTCTCTAATGCTTTTCTTCACTTAGTTGTGTTGAGAATTTTTTTTTGAAGAATAAAATAAAAATTCTATTATATTACCTGTACACTAGAATTTAATAATTACTAATAAATCATCGTATGTGAAAATACATACATATTTGATAATATTATAATAAAGAAATTATTATATCATCATAAATAAATTTAATAGTTTAGTTTAAAAAAATACAAAACAATAGGTAATAAACATATACCCCAAATTCATAAATCTGTTCAGAATGAGTTATCATTATTGTTCAAATTTAAAATAAGAAGAAATACATAGCTTGAGAACGAAGATACCAAATTTTTTTAAAGAAATGTCTCTTGCTTAATTATTTCTTCATAATAAAATTTTAAAATAAAAAATCAATTAGATTATAAAATAATATTAGAATAAAAACAAACTCAAACAGTTATAGTAAACGTTTCCTGTAGTCAACAAAAGTATAAGACTTACGAAAGTTAGGCACATCAATAATTGACTTAATTAAAACATCTAAAATATAAAATAACTAAAAATTTCTAGTTTATTATTAATTAAGTTCTCCTATAACTTACATCCATCTCCCTCCAAAGATAACTCTATTCCTCAATTTCCATATTTCCTAATAATCACAAAAAAGTTAATATTTTCTATTATTCCAAATGAAAATTTATAAAACTATAGTTTTTTAGGGTGATATCAAATTTTAATTCAATATAATATATTCATAATAAATATTATAAGAAAGTGTTCAGGTGTTTCGGAGTATCAAATGTTTTCAGTATTTTTAACCGTTGATCTTGAATTAATTTCAATAATAAAATATTTTTTATTAAAATCAACGATTTTATGATTAAGATCAATTATTAAAATCAATGAAACATTTGATATTCCAAAATACCTGAACATCTTCCAATATTATATAATATAAAATTTTAAATGGTCTATTATTTTAAAAAAAATATGGGGAAAAACTTATTTTATTCATCAAATTAAATAAGTTTGACGGTGCCAGTAATAGACTAATATCACACCGACTCACCGTACACGAAAGGGTTTTAGAAATAATCAAAAGTGTAAAAGTCTATTGATATATATATTCATTTATTAATTTACTTATATAATCTTTTGATGTTGAAACGTAGATATCCTCTATCTTCTCTTGTAAATTTGAAATAGTTTCAATAATACTTGTTTTCTTGAGTAGAATTCAAAATTTAAGTTAATAAATAAATAAATAAAAGATACTTTAGAGTGAGTACACATAACTTTATTGACATTTGACCCTTAAATTTTTTAATACATATATCACTAGCAAAAAAGCTTTAATTTCTTTTTTTTGTGTATATATTCTTTTCATGAGAATATACATATCCACTACTCCACTAGTAACTGATAATGAAAAGTGCGTTTCATATAATTAAATCTCCATCATTGGTTGATACGGAATTTATTCTTGCCCAATTATATGAAACATTTTAATTTTCTTTTTTTCCCCTCATATATATGACAAATCCAAATTTGAACATTAAGAATATTTCCATCACAATTAAAACAAACATATTATTAGTCACAAAAAAAAAAACAAACATATTATTTAAATATAAAAAATGAAACCAATTAAAATATTATATTTTAATAATTTTTAGAATTTTTAATTAAATAATCAGCTATCAAAATAATATTACTAATTAATAATAGAAAATTAAAAGAAGTGGGAAATGAATAACCCAAAAAAAATTAAATTAAATAAAAGAAAAAAAGTTGCAAACAAGACAGCAACAAAAGTAAAAACCCCAATCACTACCAAAAATAATTAACAAAAAATAAAGAATCTATATTATACGGAAATGCAACGACGATGCTAATGCTATATCTAAATAAAAGTGGAATTCAATTCGATGCCATATATAATAAATAATAAATATTAATGTTCAACGCTGCATTAGGGACTTTTATTTGATTTGTTGGTTGCATAGTTAGCGTTCATGGTGGGATACATTGACGAAAAAGAAAGAAAGAAAAGAATCTGATACATGATGGGCAAATTATTATTGGTGGGGTTGTATATAGCTAGTGCCGGAGTTATTAATTCAGAAATTGCGATATTGGTTCACTATTTTTTTTTAATCTCTATATATGATGTTTGCTACATATTTCACGTATTCAGATGTTATATCAACATGTTTAGTGCTTAAATTTGTTTTCTGATTAAGTTAGAAAATATTTATATTTTAATATATATTATACATTATAATCCAATTTTTAAGATACAGAAGATGCTTTTTATAAGTATAGTTAGGATTGATCAATTACATCCACAATACATCTTTTGGTTATTAAGTCAACAATTATATAACTAATAAAGTCATCTATTACAGTTGACAAACAAAAAATAATAATCGGTAATACTAGATGTATCATTGTACACACTTATACACACTATTTAGTAACATAGAAAAATGTAAACATTAGCATAGAAATAAAAAAAATTTCTATGCTAATGTTTACATTTTTCTATGTTGTTAAATGGTGTGTATAAGTGTCAACGAATACACATAGATTAAGAGAAAGTTTAAGGAGCCTATAGTTTGTTAGCCAATAAATGGCCATTAGGCTTTTTCCCTCTTTTCTATTTCCCTTTTTATCACCCATTATTTTCCTAATTATATTTATTGGCTCCCTATTGGTCCCCTAATATTGATTCCGTAACACTACTCATAGATTAATTCTAATACTAATAAGTTATAACTCATCATGAGTAACGGATTATTTAGTGTTAACCTTAATTATATTTTTAGAAAACTATAATAAGCTATCAAGCATTCACATTACAATATGTCTATAAAGAAAGAAAAAGTCTTACACAATGAACAATGATAATGTGATGATGATTGTGTGCAAGTCACCATGTTCCCTTTTTTTCTCCCATTGAATTTTGCAGACTTGTTACATATATCCCCCGTGGGACATTTCTTAAATAAATGTATTCATAACAAACCTTATGCCTTTTTTTTTTCCATATTATAAGCTAGAATCAATTAAAGAACTTGATTCTTGAGTCATTGGCATACATGCTACTAGCTAGTATTTTTTTTTCCTTCCTTCCTTTTAAAAGGTGATCAAGAAATTATACTTAACTAACTTTTTTCCCTCCACAATTTTCTGCTATAAAATACATGCTTTACTATTAATTTAAAATTTCATATATAGCCATGATTGATATCATCATTGCCCACTTCAAAATATGTATTCAACATACAATCATTGATACATATGTAATTAAACTTTTAGAACAAGTGATTTTATTGCATAACACGACAAAAAAAAAAGTTGATTTAAGTAGTTTTTTTAAGTATAGGTTGTCTAATAATAATGAATTTTGGGATTCTCCTCTAGAAGATGTTTGTGTTTAGAATGAAAATGTGTATATCAATTTGACTTATATGTACAGAAAGGAAGAGAATTGATCATATATTTATGGGGTTCTTTATGTTCGTTAATTCTTATTATGCTTCCCATGTTAAAATCCCCGTCCTCACGTAGCAATGCCGTGTAGTTTTTTTATATTATTATAGAAAAGATAACCTGTTAAGTATAAAATGAAAGAAAAAAAGTAAAAAGCTTTAAGTATGGAAGATTCCTTAACCTTTTCATAATAATACGTCCATATAATAATGATATCATTCCACCGCGTATATGAGACCCTTTTTTATTTGGAGTAACGCGTATAAGATTGCTTGAGAGTAACTAAATATGAATATCTTTAGCACTTCAAACCAAGATGGTTCTCAGGGAGTTTATCTCAATTTTTGGACATCACCAATAATGTCAAACGTTTGTGTAATAATAAACCTATTATCTAATGTCTTTATATGATTTATTTAGAGGTTGCGGAATTGACGATAATTTAGTGTATAATGACAATAATGTTTGAACTACTAATATCATTTTTACCTTTCAAGTCTATATCATAAATGATAAAACCACTTAATGATATCAATGTCCCAAGAAAAAATATAAATGATAAAAATTAGCACATCCAAGTTCCAATAGTGAGGTAGATTTAGTTTTTGGGTTCTTGAGCGTGGAAGTTAACAGAGGAAAATAACTAACTTATTTAACTCTTGAAACATATTAAGACTCAATCAACATTACCACTATTCTCTTATCCGCCAATCCAAACATCTAAAAAATAATGCTTACAACTACAATTCTTTTGTTTTCAAATCAGGCATTCATTCATAAACTTGGGCTCTTTCGATTTTCTACACAAAACTGTTCTCTGCCGTAACATTGTAAGGATAGTAATACCTTGAAAGAGTAACAGAGAACTCAATCAAACAGTGAGGCCTTGAGGAGGAGCAGCAACAGGTGCCTTGGGCTTAGGCTTCTCAACAACAATGGCCTGTGTGGTCAAAACCATTCCAGCAACTGAAGCAGCATTCTGCAAAGCACACCTTGTCACCTTTGCAGGGTCAATGACTCCAGCCTCAACCAAATTCTCATATTTGTCTGTCATGGCATTGTACCCAACCTCCCATTCACTGGTCTTTATCTTCTCCACCACTACTTCACCTTCTATACCAGCATTTTGAGCAATCAATGATGCAGGTGCTACCAATGCCTACAAGAAAGTGCATCAACACAACAATAATTTTCTAAGTTTCCATTCAATGAAATTATAGCTTATGTGTGTAACTGGACAGCAGTCTCACCTTTTGAACAATGTCGGCTCCTAATCTCTCGTCTGCATCTTCAAGCTTGTCCTTGATTGCTGGTACAAAATCGGAAAGGTGAACCAATGCGGTGCCTCCACCAGGAACAATACCTTCCTCAATGGCAGCAAAGGTTGCATTCTTGGCATCCTCAATACGGAGCTTACGGTCCTCAAGTTCAGTCTCTGTGGCAGCACCAACCTTGATGACTGCAACTCCACCAGACAACTTGGCGATTCTCTCTGATAGTTTCTCTGTATCATAAACTGAATCTGTCTCTGACAACTCCTTCTTTAGTTGTGCAACCCTAGCTTGCAGCTCATCTTTTGATGCAGCATCAGCAATAATAGTTGTAGAACCCTTGGAGATGGTCACTTTGCGGGCAATACCAAGCTGCTCAACTGAGGTGTTCTCAACAAGTAATCCCAGATCAGCGGCTTGGAACTCAGCACCTGGTAATCAAAGGTACAAAATCAACTTGTAAGTCACATCATTGTCATAATTGCCATCTCATGATAATATATAATATACACTTAACGATTTAACAGAACTCAGTGATTAACTTTACAAATTAATACACATTCCACTCAAATATACCGGACTAAATTTTTAACAACATTTCCCTATTTTCAACTGAGATTATCAATTTGTTTTCATTTCAATTCATTAAAAATGTCGATGTGCTAGTGCTATGATCCCAATCAAGTACAGACGATAATTTCACCTACCTGTCAATATAGCGATGTCTTGAAGTAGGGCCTTTCTGCGCTCACCAAACCCAGGAGCTTTGATGGCAGCAACATTAAGAATTCCCCGCAGCTTATTCACTACAAGGGTAGCCAAAGCCTCACCAGTGACATCCTCGGCAATGATAAGCAAGGGAGCTCTCAATTGAGTTGTTTTCTCCAACAGAGGAATTATATCCTTAATTGCTGAAATCTTCTGATCTGTAATCAGGACTCTCGCATTCTCGAATTCAACAATCAACTTCTCCGGGTTGGTAACAAATTGAGGGGAGATATAACCTCTGTCAATCTGTA
>JASCZI010181627.1:17411-27826 GCA_036250425.1 Stylosanthes scabra
TTTGTTCCATTTCTCCTTTTTGTGCTTACATCATTGGGATCAGTTTGTAGGCTGGAATGTTTAATAACCAAAGCAGTTGTTGATCTATGGTGAAACTTTTCTGAGTTTAGTCAGTTTACTAATGAGCAGGAAATTAGGTCACTGTTGCTTACTCTGAATGCTGTCTTCATTGTTCAACCCTTATTTCCTCTATTTTGCAGTTTTCCTTCTAAAACATAATACTATTTGGGTGTTTTCCATGTATTAAGTTAATCGAAGGTTTTCTGCACTTGACAGTATGCAATTAATCATCTGAATAAACTGGAAGATAGCATTTGGGAGCGATGGACAAGTAAAAGATCCCAGGAGAAACTCATAAGTATGTGACTGAACTTTTATTTCTGTGTTGGTTTTCATAGTTACATGATGTGTCCTTTGAAAGAGAGTTAAGTATAAATGGCCAAAACTGGATATGCTCCCTAACTGGGCACTATGGCAGATCCATATAGTCAACAAACTACCTAATGGGATCTGTTGTATATGATACTATTGAAGGTTAATACCATTGCAAAGTCATGTCCAAGTCTAAATTTATCAATAGGGTATAAATTTGTTTATAACTGACTATTTTTTTCAATTAATTAATTACTCATTTTTAATTTTAAATTAATTACTTGCATTTGGTTCAACTCTTCAAGGAAATGCCTATATGTTTCTGGTTGTGTTTGTGTCTTTGCTGTTATATCATTATGGGATAGGGTCATTTTTGTTAGAATATTTGAAAATTCACAATATCTTGATTGTGAGAATATCATGAAGTATTAGATAATCTTTTTGGAGTAGTTTATATATTTTTCATACATTTAATTATTGTTCTTATTTAATTAGGATAATATTTCTTTGTATGATAATAATTTACACACTATCATATCAATAGAAGATTCTGAATCTTTATTTATCTTACCTATGATTCCAATTTTCATGCATTCACTTTGCAATGAAATAATCTGTACATTCCTTTTGTGTATAGAGAAATCCTTAGATGGGAAGTCCAAAAGTTTTCCACAAAAGGATACATTTGATGGAAGTAGAAAAGCTATAAATGCTGCAATGGATCGCATTTGTGAATACACTGGTGAGAATTCAGAAGCTTATCCCTTTTCTCGCAAATCAAGCTGATCTAACTTCAGTTTCACTCCATTGTGTTAATTATCAACTTGCAGGAACCAAAATCATCTTCTGGGATCTTAGAGTACCATTTATAGAAAACTTATACAAACCAAGTGTCTCAGGCTCCAGGATGGATGCACTTATAGAACCACTTGATATGGTAATGTTTGTCTCGTCATGAAGAAACCACTATTTATGTTGTCTTGTTAGATTGATTATAACTAGTATATACAAACAATAACAACCAAGTTTTTTCCTACTAAGTGTGCGCAGTTATATAGATCAGTTAATAATTTAATGTCTTACCTATGTGTCTGTCAAACTACTTACCTTGGTTTTACCTACACTTATTTTTAGTCTCTCTTTCATCTAGCTTTTTAGCTACTCTACATTTGATCTACTTGTCTTGTTACAAATACACACATCTTCACCGCACACTCTCCTAATGTGTGATCTTACCATCTCTTCCCACAATGGTCGTGGCTTCATGGTGTTTCGTGATGAGAATGGCAGAAATGACAGGTCTGTGTGGATTGCTTTTGTTGTGTTTGAGGGTTGTTTTGTCATTTCGAAAACCTTAAAAGCTAACATTAGGGTCACAACCTTCTCAACCTGATTTTGGCCTTAACCAACCCAAAAAATATCTTCCCTCTCTGTCTCACCCTTGCTCTTTGCTGCTCGAAGAACAGCTGATAGCATAACTGCTGTCGCTGCCGCTGGTTGGTCTTTTTCTTCTTCCTTTCTCTTCCGTCTTTGTCGTCCTCTCTCTCTTTACTCTCTGTCATTCTGCACGAGGAAGTATCCATAGCAGCATTGCTGCCGCCACTTATTTTATTCTTGGTTTCACTTGAAAGTCTAGAATTAGTAATCGGGTGCTGTTGACTTCTGTTTTCACTTAATGTAGGAGCTTAGTCAACTTTGTGATATTGTTGTGGAGCCTCTAAGGGATCGCATAGTGACGAGTCTTCTTCAGGCATCATTGGTTGGTACTGAACCTTGCTTTTCATTTAATTTAATTCATTTCTAGTACTCTGATTCGAACATATTCCACTTGTTAGGATGGATTACTCCGGGTTATATTAGATGGCGGTCCATCAAGAGTTTTCTTTCCTGGTGATGCAAAATTACTAGAGGAAGATCTAGATGTTCTAAAGGTATCTTACACTTGTCATCTTAATGCCAAAAGAACTATATATATTTTTTTTTTTTTTGGTGTCTAACTACATATATAATTTACAGCAGGCAAATCAGTTCTGGATGTCCTAAATATATTCTGTGGTCATAATTAAAATAAGTGCAATGTATAATGTTCGTTCCTATCTTTTGTTTTTTGAAAACATTAAAAATTACTCCTAACTTTTATTTTTTCATTTTCGTCTCGATGCTTTAAATAAAATTCAATTCAATAATGCTACACATCCAAACAATTTCACCAACCCAGTTTAACCAAGTATTTGTAATCCACTCACCCAAATAGCGTGAAAAACACGCGCTCTCCTCCTCTTCCAAAACACGCGCACTTCTTTCCCAGTTTCTCTGCAACAACTCCTCCTCCTCCACTTCTTCCTTCTTCTTCTTCCTGCTACTGTGTCGTCATTGCCGCTGCCGCCGCCGCCGCCGTAATTGTCGTCGCCATCGCCGTCATCGTTGCTGTCGCCATCATTTTCGTAATCTTCGTCCTCCTCCTTCTCCACTGTTACGTTGTTGTTGTTGCTGTTGTTGTTGCTGCTGTTCATGTTGTTGCTGTTGATGATATTCTTCTTCTTCATGAATTGGATTTTCATAAAAAAGAAACGGATTTTCATGAAAAACAGAAACGGGTTTTGAAGAAAAACAGAAACGAATTTTCATGGAAAACAGAAATGAATATTTTTTATAAAAACTGAATTGGATTTTCACGAAAATTGAAACGGATTTTCATGGAAAACAAAAACGAATTTTCATATAAAAATTGAATTGGATTTTCACGAAAATAGAAACAAATTTTCATGAAAAACAAAATCGGATTTTGAAGAAAAACAAAAATGGATTTTCATATCAAAATTGAATTGGATTTTCATGAAAGCAGAAACGGATTTTCATGAAAACATAAACATATTTTCAAGGAAAATAGAAACGGATTTTCTTCATCATCATCTTTCTCCTCCTCCTCTGTTATATTTCTTTTTCTTCCTATTCTTCTCTACTTTCAATGTTGTTATCATCCTTGTCTTCCTCCTCGCCGCCGCTGTCTTCTTCTTTGTTGTCGTTGTCTTTTTCTTCTTTTTCTTCTCTGTCATCGTCGTCATGGTCCTCATCCTCCTCCTTGTTGTCTCCGTCACCGCCGCCGCTGCCGCCGTCATCGTCATCGAAAGAAGCAGCGGGAGTTGACGTAGAAGAAGAAGAAGAATAATGATGAGGAGGAGGAGGAAGAAGAAGAAGCTACAGAAACGTGTGAAAAGCGCGTGGGAATTTTAAACTTGGTAGGACTTGGTTATTAAAAATACTTGATTGTCTATAATTATTAAATTCAATTATATCCTTGAGGTTAATTTTTGCCGGTCGACCTTTGGTGAATCTTTTTCACCTAGTTTACCTCTTCCCTGTATAGTTGTGATGATGATTGATGACACTACAGCGAATGAGTAAAATTGGTTAAAAAAAATTAACCAAATGTTGATTGTCAAAAAATAATCTCTAGGTTTAATTGAAACTTATTTGAAATGTTAGGGACAAAATTCAAACATATTAACTGTTAGGAATATTTTGAAACTCTTTGAAAACAAGAGATGAAAAATATACTTAACCCTTAAAATAAGATAGTGGTTTCTGCCTGACTGGTCAAAGAAAAGATAGGTTTCTTCATTTAACAGATAAAATGTTACAAACACTTGACACGGTAGGCAAAGTGAAGTTTCACTTTTATGGCTGCAGTTCATAAGTAACCCACTGCCGAAGGATGTTTGATTGACTATATTAAGTTGCTTAAGAAATCTATAGAACATCTCCGTGGTATAATTTTGCCATGGAAGTGAGATTGTCAGGGCTTTGATTCACATGTAATTTTACTCAAATCTAAAACATGAAATTTGCTCTCCCATTTTAGATCTTGTTCTAGAGAATGAGCTTTAAGCCCATGAAGCATTTGATTCCAAATCAGAGAAAAGTTCCTTTTATGTATAAGATTTCTGAGCTCTGGTTTAATTTCTTGACATAATAATATTTAAATTTCTGAGAGTATTAGCTTCGTTGTGGATGCATCGTAGGAATTCTTCATATCCGGAGGTGATGGGCTTCCTCGAGGTGTTGTCGAAAATCAGATTGCACGTGTTCGGCATGTGATCAAGTTGCATGGATACGAGGTTAGTTCACCTTGTTGTTTGTTTTCTTCAAATGTGGCCCTGCCTTATGTTTAATGCTGCTAGAATATATTTTCTTCATTTCTAAAAAAGGAGAGCCATGGAGCAATAATTAAGTTGTCTCTGTGTGATTTCGGTTTCAAGCCGTGTAATCGGCCACTGATGTGTGCATTGAGTTAGACTGCCTACGTTACACATCTTTTGGTGTGGTCCTTCGCC
This sequence comes from Stylosanthes scabra, assembly GCA_036250425.1. Lineage (NCBI taxonomy): Eukaryota > Viridiplantae > Streptophyta > Magnoliopsida > Fabales > Fabaceae > Stylosanthes > Stylosanthes scabra. The sequence continues at coordinate 22,118 of JASCZI010181627.1, forward strand.
AAACCCTACATAGCGCAGGATGCCATGCATTGGTCTGCTCATCTTAGAATATATTCTCTCGGAGCAATCATTTCTTGGAATCTATGTTACAAACGATAATCTATATAAATTTGCAGACACGAGAGTTGATTGAAGACTTGAAATCTGCAAGTGGCATGGAAATGCAAGGTGGCAAAAGCAAACTAGGAGCTGATTCCAAAACACTATTGAGAATATTGTGCCATAGGAGCGATTCAGAGGCTTCCCTATTTCTCAAGAAACAATACAAGATACCCAAGTCTTCTGCTTAGTGCATTGTGTACAAAAAAAAAATGGAAAGCCACAATTTTCAATTTTAGAAATAGATTGATTGTTGTATAATGCGGCTACCAGATCTGGTTTTGTAACTAATTACAATGGTATTAATCTTACATTTGTAAAATTTGTCCACGTCAAGACGGTAAGAATTCAATTATTGTGGTTCCAATTCATTTAGAAGGGCAGATTATCTGTTAGAACAATCAGCTTCATGTTCAATTATATTGTCATGTATGTTTCGCTTGGTGTAATATGTTATCTTCATTATTTTTCTGTTGATATACAGTAATTTTAGGTGTACATCTATTTAAAATATTAGGTTTATGCGCTAATTTAATAAAATTTGCCTAGAACGAGATTTAAACACAAGTGTTTTTGAAGGAGACGAGCAAGCCACCTATAGGTAACTTGTTTTTTTGTTAAACTGGTACTGTCTTGACCGGTTCACCAGTTAATTGTCGGTTCATCTGCTTTTCTGACCGGTCTTATGCTCCCTTTTTAGGCAGGATCGGACTGGCTAAGGGATTCCTGGTTTTATTAGGCGGCTACTCCAGTTTTCAGAACAATGGTTATTAATGATGCTTTTCTAAATATTAATTTTGATTTGAATGTTTGAAAACAATGACCCATTAATTGAGCTATTAATTCAATAACTTAATACTTTGATCTAGTTAATGATGGCTATGTAATATGTTGTCTAACTATAAATTCATTGTAGTTGTCTCACATTCGGACTATTTTAAGAATCACGTAATACATATATATCTTGAAATAATATATTTTATGTAACTTTTTTTTAACTGTTTTCTTAAAAAAAGTAGGTATAGATAAACAAAACCTTCTCTCACTAAATAAAATCGATTACATAGATCAAATGATGCCATTGAGTTCTATCATGTATTATATTCACAGGAAGACCGTTTAGATGTAAATCTCGTTTGACCATCTCATGAATAATCTTCTTTAAATCTTCCTTTTTCTTTCACCTCCTGTCCACCTTCCATCTCATTCACCCTCCTCAGTAAAATTCCCAAAAAATTCGACAACTAAGATATTAATTAAGCAATGGCAAAGGGTAGTTTTGGTAAAGTTTTTCGGTAAGTGCTCCTACTCTCAAAAAGCAGGAGCTGTCTTTTTGCGTTTGGTAACTCGAAAAGCCAATGAGCTTTCATTCCCGGCTTTTAAGAGTCGAGAGTGCTTTCAAAAGCCAACAAAAATAGCTTTTCAGAGCTGACTTTGTTTCCTCAAAATGCAAAAGAACTAATTAACCATATCTTTTATTAGAAAATCAATTTTACCTTCAATTAATTACATTTAATTTTACATTAATACAATACATACTAACAAAAGGTCTTTTTAGTAATTTTATATTTTGAGAGCAAACTTCAAATGCATTTTACCAAACACCTACTTATTAGAACAATTTTGAGCGGTTTTACCAATCGACTATTGTGACTCTCAAAGAGTCACTTTTTGAAAGCCCAAAGAGTTCAGCAGCTTTTTTAGAGACACCGGATTACCAAACCGAGCCTAAATGGTTTGGAGTTTGGACACTAGTAATAAATTGTTTCATGTAAAACTGGTTTGGTGGATTTAAATGAGGCCATTAAAAATCTCTAGTCAGCGACAAAAATTAAAATACAAAGAACAAAACACTTTCAGCTGGAGGTTTTTTTGTCACAATTTTACAATAAAAAAAAATCAAAATTCAATAACACTAAATAACTTGGCTGATATTTTTACATTGACAACATGGAAGAATGTCAAACCTTTCCTAACTATGTGGATCTGTTCGAAACAAATAGCAATTAAGATTGCATTACTAATTAGGAGATCATGTGCACTTGGAAAACTTTCACTCCCAGTGATGAGAGCAAGCATATGACCTCCATTAGATGTTCATGATCACACGAATAATAATCTTAACACGCTGTCATCCTAAGCATACTTCGCTGTATCAAATAAAAATGCGCCATATCATGCTCCGGCTTGATTACTTAGCTTAAGAGTTAATTTTATGTTCATTGCAGCAAGCTCTGTTGCCAAGTATCTGAATACATAAGGCATTGCAACTGCCTCCATGCCTTTACTCGTTTGGCATGCATGACAAGTGACCTTCTTTGGAGCTCTTCCGGGAGGAAGCCCACCGATCTGTCGCACCGGCCGTTTTTGGGGTTGGATGAATACCGTTGTAAGTAAGCTTCCACAAATGGAACATACATCAGCAACGTGATAATCAGAACAGGTGTGCAACCTATCATGCAAAAGATATGCAGCCCCATGCGCAAGTAGAGAGTCACGTTCCATTTCTCCAAATCGAACCCCTCCACCCCGTTTTCGTCCTTTGATTGGCTGTTTGGTGAGCTGGTCAGTTGTTCCAGTAGATCGAACCTGTAACCAAAAATGCAGTTGGTGATACAAATCAAATGACAATAAATGCTTTTGTCCAATGAAAATGAATTTGTCCAAGAAAAGCACATTGCATTACACGTTTTACACGAGTTCGAGACCACTCAAGAATTTATTTATTTATTATTTTTTTAGTGCATAGAGTGAGTTGGGTTGAACTGCTTCCATATTCCAAAATGTTTTCTTTGACCAAACAAGCCCGATGTTTCTCATATCAAAATAAGAAACAAAGTGAAATTTATATTGTGACTTTTCACATTTATGTTCAATTAGAAGCACCAATTCAAAAGCTTTTAAAGACTAAAAAGTTGCATTAATAAAAGGAGTATTTTGACATGTTAATTTCTGTTCAACTGAATCCTGTCAAGCTAGGAGAGAATATAGATAACAATATGAAGCAGCATGCAGACGTCAACAAAACACAGGATATGCTCACCTGATATTTGTCCGAAACCATATGACGTAACCGCTGGTAATAAACAGGCCCGATAAAGATCTCACACGTTAATTCTGTTCCATAAACCCCACTATACAAAACCTCCAAACCATGATAATTGAATCCCTTTTTTCTTAGCATAACACCAAGGTCATCAACAAGTGAACCTGATTTTGATTCAGACTCCTCATTATTTTTCTTCACTGAACCACGAAATGGAGTTGCATCTACAAATTCTCCATGTAAGCTGCCCCCCTGAAAGAATTTAGTTACAAATTATAATTGATTTTTCATAAAGCAAATGTGTAGAACACCCAGCAGGTCACCTATATGCAAAAATGGTCGCAGAGTGCTCATTACACAATTTCTATCGAACATTCCAACACAGTGATAATTTATACAATATCTTCATGCTTATATCTTCATCTAAGTGTTGTACCTTAGCAGCAACAGACTCCAAAAGCATTGCAATTGTCATCCTAGAAGGAAATGCATGAGGATTGATTATGAGATCTGGGCGCATCCCCGTAGTTCCGCAAAATGGCATATCAATGTCTGGCCACAACTGAGAGCAAACACCTTTTTGCCCGTGTCTACTACTGAACTTATCACCGATGATAGGATTCCGAGGCTGTCGGAACCGTATGTTGACCTGCTCCAATAATTGAAAGCACAAGAAAACGTTAACAGATTAAACAGAAGTCAGATTGTAATAAATCCTTATACAGCTTGTACTCTGCATATATTCTAATGCTACTTGAAATCACTACCAGGATTCATTAGTGTAACTGCTAATATAAAACTGCATCAGAAAAATAGAATTCATTTAGTTGTAAATTAAAGAATCTCTTCTGACAAATGAACTCGTCAAAGCTGTTCATGGATAGAATGATGTGTGTAACAAAGTTCAAACTTCTGAGCAATGGGTGAATGGCATTGATACAGTGATTAAGCAACCCAATAGCATTGCTGATGGGGATCAATAAATATCTATTTAAATTTATCATGTCATAAATGTTTCAAAATTTAAAACCTACTATCTGATTACACTCAGAAATATATTCAAAATCATTGACTTGCCTTCTGAAGATCCTTCTTGTTTTTGACATCAACAGCAACATAATCAACATAAACAGGTTCAGTACCCTTCTTTCTGAGGGTTTGCACGGAACTCCTTTCTGAATTATAAATGCTACAGTAGGGTTCATCTGGTCGTATCAACTGGAAGTCACAAATTAAGAGTAAAAAAGTCAGAGGAGTGAGAGAGGGGTTTGCGTGTACACAACACACACACACACACATAAAGGCTAACCTGGCCAACATGTGGAAGGCCGTCTGCATCAAGCGTAGAACCAAATTTGTTTACGTTGCTTCTTCTGAACATTCTTGGGGTTTGGCCTGACTTTCTTGACTTGCCACCCATTTCAGTCAGGTCAATAGTTTCAGTCTGCCAAAATAGTCATAAAACCAAATTTACAATCAGAATAACAAGAGGAAACTTCCAACTGAAAATTTTAATTTAGGTGTATTTCAACATAAATGAACATGGAATTAGAGATGCTTATAAAAATAGTGTATGGCAAATTTACAATCAGAATTCATGGCAAGAAACATTATCTAAAGCCTAGATCTGATGTGCCATAGTGCTCTGCTAGGGTTTTCTCTTGTGCCCTATTAGGATTTTTTCTTGTACCCTAATAGGGTTCTTCTAGTGCTTTATTAGAGTTTTCTCTTGTGCCCTAATAAACTACACATATATTTATGCTCTACTAGAGTTTTGTGCTCTGCTAGGGTTTTAATGTGCTCTGTGCTCTGCTAGGGTTTTGAAGAGGAATCCTTATTTCCCTTATTCTTTTCATATGCGGTTATTGATCGTCCAATACAATTCAACTACCATGGCCGATTTGTCTGCTATTATGGTGAAGAATACTAATCCTAATGCGGAGGAAGAAGAAATTGTGGTAGTTTTGGATGCCTCTGAGATCAAATGACGAACTATTCTGGTTGCTATGATTCTCTGGAAGTTCTGGAACCACCCTAATCTTCGAATCTAAAGTCAAAGCAAACACCTGAAATATCCAATATACGTGGATTACACCACCATAAAAGAACATGGAAGTACAGAAGCAAACACAAATCAGTGCATGTATTAGATTACTGATGTAATTTAGTCACAAGAAATTTGATAGTTTGGAGGCTCCAGAAAGAGCATAATAGCTAGGTCTTCAAGGACAAACTCAAAAAATGAATATCTGGCCTTATAGGCCAGACCAGGAGTGACTAAGCTGTTGGAAACGAAGAACATATCTACCAATAGATCCGTGGTTAAGGATTCATGAGTTGCCGCTGGGTGTTTAGTGAAAGTGAGAGTGACAATGAGGAGCCGGACCAGGGAGTCAAATGGGGAACAAACTATCAAATATACGACCACACTCCAGCACCTCCACCAGTAAAACTTGTACCACAAGGTCAGCAATGAATCGCACAACAGCATAATGTGCACCACTAATTATATATATATATATATATATATATATATATATATATATATATATATATATATATAT
>JASCZI010181627.1:27929-43222 GCA_036250425.1 Stylosanthes scabra
TTATGTTTTGCCAATAAGCAGCAATGATGCTTCAATCAGAAGAAACTTGAGAGTAAACTTCAAAACTGAAGGTTTATGTTTTGCCAATAGTGATGAAAGAAATAAACAGTAACACATCCAAATCAAGAAAGCTTAACTAGTTTGATATATATATATATATATATGAAGAGAAAGAATAAGCAGCAATGATGCTTCAATCAGAAGAAACTTGAGAGTAAACTTCAAAACTGAAGGTTTATGTCTTGCCAATAGTGATGAAAGAAATAAACAGTAACACATCCAAATCAAGAAAGCTTAACTAGTTTGTCATATATCAAACCTGATATATTTGTCCATGAAACATCCCACGTTCCACTGATGACTTGTTTAAAATCATGGCATCCTCCATATCATATCTGTGATCCATTCATGGATTAACAAATATATTTATAAAGATAAAAAGGTTAAACTACAGTTGCTTTGCACTAAATGCAGTTACCCTGTATATGCCAGAACTGCAACTATTGCATTTGTTCCTGTTGGAAATTCGTCAATGCAATACTTGCTATATGAACCTGTGCGCACAATGGGACTCTGGGGAGTCTGAAAATGCCCAAATATTGAAGTTATAAGAGTCAAACAAACTATTGTAAAACAATGATATATGAGATGCAAGGGAACTAATTAACTGAAAAACCAAACATTAGGGTTGCGCCCATTTTTATATGGAACAGTGGGGTATCTGCAATCTATATGCATAAACATAGCAAATGAGCAAACCTGAAGATGATATAATTTTTGGTCTGCACGATGTTGAATTGCTTGTGAAGAGAAAGCCATTGTTTGCTTTGCCATCTACAATGAAGGCAACAACAAACTAAAAAAATCTGTGTATCAGGCAGATTTACAGTCTTAAACACACTGAGACACATACCTGACACTGGTACATATTTCTTGGGCTCTGATTATGATCTGACCAAGGAGTAAGATTAGCCACTACGCTAAGCATTCCCGTTGGATGAATTTCCTCATGAGTTGCAGGGAATGAACTTTTCCTTCCTCCATCTCCTCCATCAGGACATTTTATCTCCATAAAAACCTGACACGGAAGATAAAAAGCTGTAACTCATATTGGACAGATCCCATGTGAAAGTAGTCTATCTCCATAAAGATGCCTTTATTTCTTCAGTTCCAAAAAACATTTAAGCATTTCAAACAACAACCAATCTTGTCCCAGCTGGTGAGATGGGATACATAGATTAATCATTGCCAAAGTACTCTAATAAAATATAAATCACAACTGTGTTTAAAATATTAATTTTACAAACTCTTTTAGTAATTTCCCCTAAGGTCTCCCTTCACTTCTAACTACCCTCCATCTAATCCACTCTCCTAAGTGGATTTTTGACAATACTTCTCTGAGCATGTCCTTCCATACCACCTAAGATGAGGTTTGCCATCTATTCTATAATTGGTGCTATGCGAACTCTTTCACTATTGCAATCATTCGTAATCTTATGTAGTCTAGTGTGTCAATTCATCCATTTAAGCAACCTCCGCTTAATCCAAATAATGTTAAACACGGGGAAGGAATCTATATTTACCTGTTCAAATGGCCCAATAAGTTCAATGTTTTCACTTCCATCTGAAGGAAGTGATATATTTCTCACTGGCCGAACAAACCTTGAGGGGGATGTGGACAGGTATAGACCAGGATATGCTCCACCCATGCTCAATGGAACATAACCCACCTCCAGATCATCAGGAATCTGCAACACATAATATTTAAGTCAATATGAAGATGATCTATGATATATCCTACCGTAAACAAACACAATTAGGAAAGAAAAAAAGGACAAACCACTGCAGGAGATGACACTTTTAATCGTCTTATGTGAGCCACAACTTTCTCAACTTCACTGGAAGGTATACAACCAACAATACAACCATCTAACAGAACAGTTAGTAATTCAGGTGGGCCAGGAAGAACTAGCTTTGGCAAAGATGGTATCATTCCAACCTCAGTTAAAACGTCAAGGATAGATTTTTTTATATTAAAATAATCTTTTATCCTTCCTTGAGAATCAAAGAATGAAGTAATCCCTGACAAAAGAATAGAGAGAAAATACTGAACTTTAATTGTCTGTGAAGATAAATGATGAAACACTTTATTTAACCAAAAAATATCACCACATAATTTAGGTCCAGTAGGATATATGCAACAGTGTTTCATTAATTCACTTAGTTTGATCCTGTAGTTAGAACTTTTCCACTCATAACGTGAAACAGGTTGATCACTCATTGATACCAAGCATTGGTAAACTACTTATGATATTCTCTATGGGGAATTTCACTATACATTTTTATATATTAGTCTTCTGGAACATCTTTAAGTGTTGAAGGTAAAATCTAAAAGTAACATCTCACTTTAACAGTTGAATAACAGAACAGCTATTAAAATAATAAGGAGTAATACAACACCACTTATTGTAAAGATCCTTACAGAAACAGAGAGAGGATGCAATATGAAAATTGTTAACAGAAAACCAACGGATTTTGATGTAAGGTTACACTACAGCAGGATTCAAGCCGCATTAACAGAAGCAGAGAGGCTCCTCAGATACTGTATTCGTATTCAGTTCAATGTTAATAAGTTATTAATGGAAAGGGAAAAATATTTATGCAAAAGTATAAGACCACAAAGTTGTATAGCAAAGTGAAAACAAGAGAACAAGATCAATTTTACAAAGATGAGATTGTTGCAGTTGATGGATGAACCTATAGCAAAATAGATGGTAATAACCTTGTCTTAAACATTTTTTTTTCAGAAAGGTAATCTTGTCTTAAACATGACGTGACAACTTACTGAAGCTCCAATATAAGAATATTACAACAGATAAATGAATATATAGGCAAAGATAGTACAATCTTGCCTACGCAGACATGTCAGGTGATGAGAATTGAGGAGGTTTATATAAACCCCAATAAAAGATTAGGGTAGTCATATAGTTATCGTAGACTCCAAGAAGAACATAGATGAAACCATTAAAGATGATTTCCATTTAAACTACTGAACAACATTTATTTTAAGTTCATTCAAAAGGAAATAACGAATAATTGTATGTCAGGTGACAGAATTTGATGCAAAATTAAGGTACAAACATGGAAAGGACAGGTACACTAACATAGTCCATCACTATCAGGATAGGGCAACAAATATGAAGACTTGCAATCTTTTAACAAAATTGAAAAGAATAAGACAAATGAAAAAAGATATTTGAGAGAAACATAAATAACTTACTACAAGTGCATGTCATGTGGTTTAACAATCCACAGGGCTCTCCATCAGGCGTGTGCACCGGGCAAAGAAAACCCCAAGATCTATTGCAAGAAAAACATACCTCATAAATAAATAATAATAGATACATCCGGGTGCATATTATAAAAAGAACATGTAATTCACTGAGTTACTAAGTAAAAGAGTACTAACTCAGGCAACAACTTCCGGACAGTTGTAGTACGAAGCCCAGCAAACGAGGCCCCACGATGACCCGCGCGAAAATGTGAAAGAAAACGTAAGAAGTTCAGCCTTTCAGCCTGAACTGTGTAGCCTGCTCTCTGATCAAGCAAATATAACCAAATGAGTTTTAAAGGTCATTATGCTAACATAAAGAAAGATAAATAAAGCAATCAACCAATTTACTTCCATAATTAAATTTTGATTGGAGATGAGAATTTTATTGAGATGAAGAGAACATTGATACAAGATATGACAGCAAGATATCTTTCTTACCAAGAAGAAAACAAACAAAAGAAAAGTACTATTAATGACATATGGCTTTTCAATCTCTTAGCATATCCGAGACGGAAATTCCTCTAAATCGATAAGGATTCCTTTTAATGGAAAAATAAATTTTATTACAAAAGTGGATGAGACTCACATAGATATAAAGGTATATAATTCACACCATAGAGGGATTTGCCAAGAGCAATGCAAGATACCTTCGCATGTAGTGAAACACCCTTAAACAGACCATGGCAGTTCTTGCAAAATTTGCTAAGCCACCACTAATATATTTGACAACTATGATTGCAAGGCACACCCACCCAATATTAACATACCAACTAAAGTATGCATAAAATGTTAGCCACAAATTTACAGGCAGCTCTTGTTCTAACTAGTGATCCTGCCCTGTCATACACATGTATAAAAAAAGAAGTTGGGTTTATCTCTTATGCCACAGACATGATCATTTTCTAGGTGTTCACTGCCAACCATTGGTAAATAGGACCCTTTACAGACCACCTTCTACTGCCTACAGAATGCAGTTTGTCAAACAAGTCCAAAAATGGGCTTAGAGTATGCAACTGTCAGGGAATGATTCACCAAGTCAAAAGAGGATCAAGTCTTTTTCTTCTATATTTTTTATGATCATTGTATTTTCATCATCAAGTTGGTCTGGCACAAGGTCAGGGTTTCCCTAACATGTTGACAACAAGCTCATAACAGTACTAGGACAATGTTCCACCGCATCAGTCTCAACAAGCTCCTCAATGGCAAATTGTACGGTGGTAATATTGGGTTATGCTTGCCAGCCACCACATGTATAGATAAACCAAGGTCCAACAACTTTAACAGTGGAAGCCTGGTTGGCCTTCTTGAAACCTGTGCAGCACATCATTTTTTTATTACCTCATCATGGTATATTCTTTCTTCTAGGCATTCAGCCTCAGGTTGCTTCCTTAAAGAAAATTTATTATCAACCTCTAAATTCAGTTGTATCATTCAATTTCCCTTGGGCATGTTTTCTTCCATCTCCCACATTGTTTCTAGCAAAAGAACAGTTATTATATCCCCAAACATTCTTCAACATTAATATTTCCCCCTATCAAAATCTCTTTTTACTCATCAATTGAATAAGTCACATCCTTTAAACTGAATAAAGCTTCAGGCAGATGAAATGATTTCATGTCTTACCGCTTCACTAAAACAACTCATGAAAACACCTTCCAAATATATCTTCTAAATGAGGTGTAATAGCCCTATATAAGTCAACTATATATTCTTAGCAAACCCTTCATGCATCCAGCATAGCAATATCTCATGGATTTTGGATTATCAAATGTAGAGAGATCTTCAGAATATAACTCTTAAGCTTGGACCACTTAGGATTCCGAATGTAAGACACCTGCCATTCAAGCCAGGTATTGCTGAACCTCCATGGTTTCTGTGGCAGCAACAAGTCACTCTCCGTGTTGTACACTTGCTGAAAATGCCATCCAGAAGCATATCACCCGCCCAAAAACAAATGCATCTCAACTCTTCTCCATTACTCATTTTTTCCATTTCCATTATCAAAACTCTGAATTTTCCTTTACAGAACCACAATTTGCAATAGATAGTCTCTTAACGAAACTCAAGACTGTGCCCCACTTATCTCATAATTCTTGGACATTGTCCATCACTAATATCCAATTTGGCAATGATCCACCTAGCCCTTGGCTTCCCCCTGGCCTGCTAGGTGACTCAACTACAGTAGGTGCCTTTACATGGACTCCAACTTTGCTTCTATTATCGTTCCAATATATATTCCTCCCCAGACTCATGGAGCTTTAACACCAGCTGATAAAACTGACTCAATAAGAAAATCCCAAGTACGTTTGACTTCCCAACATTCCTCTCTTAGTTACTGACTACACAATTTCCAATTGATGAGTTCTGCACCTCTAACACCGTCAGTTATATCTTTGGTTACTAAGAACTACTCTAATACTTATCAATTGAGGCCTATTAATTATAGGCCCCGTCCCTATAAGTATATGATAGTTTGAAGAGTAGAAATATTGAACACTAAGACTTCACAAGGAGGATGCGATCCAATTGTATTGATATGTGAAGAAATACAAAAAAAAATAACTAATTTAGTCTCATCTCTTACAGTTTGCAAACACAAGCACTGGCATAATTTAACCGAGAATTGGCAAGTGCATACCTGCTGCAGATCGAGACCCGTCTGTGTATTTAATCTTCCAGTTTTCAACATATTTTCAATGGTTGAACCAACATGCCTAGGTGGATTTTTCTCAAAAAGACTTTTTACTTGATCAACTGCAGAACAAAATGCCAAATGAAATAAAGAAAAGATCATGACAAATATCATCAATTTAGAAATCCCATAGTACTACAGGGTACACTGAATAATAATGGGAGGTCAGTAAATCATTCATTGATAGAGTAAGCTAGTATAATTAATAATCTAGAGACTCAGGGTTAGTAAGAATATTTGAACCAGGCTAGGATAGGACAGTGGTAGTTAGCTACAGTTGTCATAACTAAAGCATGAAAAGGCTGTACTAGCTTGCACCACAAGCTATCTTCTCGCTGTATATAAGGACCAATCTGTTGCTAAGCTCAATAATAATATCAGATTACATGATTCAGTTCAATGTCTCTTCCCTCTACTTCTCTATTATTGATGAGGTTTCATGAACATTCCATGGAAAGTAAAGCACAAAGATAATAACGATGCCAACAGAGACTCAGGGGACAGGGAATTAGTAATAGAAAATAACATTGCAAGAACCAACAAAGATGATACATACTGTTGCCAATATCAAAGTTCTTGCTTGTTTGCTTCATCTCGTCTTGAACAAGCCTTTTTCCTCTTTGCAGCCAATCTTCCAGTTTTTCCTAAGATAAAAAATAACAATAGAAAAAGATGAGGAAAAAACTTATGCTTCAATCTTATTTTTATCTGTTTATAGTAAAAGAGATAAGACAGCATAAAAAGACTTTTAAAAAGGATCCCTCTAACAACAAAACAAGATAAATATGGGGATTAATATATTACATTAAAACGGATTAAAGCTTTTCACCTTAAGATAAAGTGTAATCAGATGGCCAGGGAGTAAAACCTCCTGATTTTGCAAGGAATCAGGGTTGTCAGGTACTGATGTTTGATCTATAAGTGAGAAAAGTTTCTGCAACATGAAGCTGAACGGAGAAGGAAAATAGAAGTTAAAATGAGAAAACAATAAATAGATCTTCTACCATACAAAGAGCTAAACAAATAGAATAGAGGAACCAAAATAGAAATCATATATAATCTGAATATATAAGAGTTTAACCACCATACTACCACTATTCTGTCTCAAAAAAATAAAATAAAATAAATTGTTTCAACCTTTTTTGTAAAAGCTTGTAGTAAAAACTATCAAGAAAAATGTTCAAATTTTTCCATTATTTAAAAAAAAAAAGTTGTAAAATAACTCTGAAACACAAACACGCCTAAAAGACTCACAGCACATATGTTATACAGAAGGCCAGCCCGATGGTGGACAAGCATCCCACATTATGCAGGGTCTAGGGAAGGTGCCGCTGCACCGCTGCATGCACCCCCAAAGGGGGTAATGTAGGTAGCTTAATCTGAACCAAGTGTCAAAGCTGATACCACAACTTAAAACCATGACCTTGGGTAACATTTGAATACCGTCTCTAAGATAAAAATAAAAAGATAAAAGATTCATAAACATTTTTGGTATGGAGACAGAAACAGACAATTTTCCTGTCTCGGAATGGAACATTAATGTATTTTCTGTATTTCCTAGAAGTGAGGACAGAAAATATACGCTTCCATCTCTTTGTCCCTATCCCTTTATCAGTATTTCTATCTCAGACAATATCCAAAAGCAGTATAAAGGTTACATGGAGACAAATAAATCATTACTCTAAGGCTGCCCTTCACAGCAAATATGTTATATCCATAAGGAAAAAAAAAGTGTTAACTATTCAAAATCATCACATGGAAGGAGAAAAGGAGCTAACATTAGCAGATTGAATTTGTCAAAATTATTCTCTAGATGAACAAAGATGTAGTCCGTTAAAACAGCATCAGCCACCTAGCATCGAAGGAAATTCATGAAATCAATAGACACAAAATAAGCTAAATAGAAACTCTTCTTCAAAAAATAAAATAATACTTACAACAGGACAGCTGTCATTTTCAAGTCCAGACATAATAGGCCGGAAATTCTCTCCTGAATTTAAAACAAAGAAACTTAGTATTAAAGTATGCAAATTCAGACATAATAGGCTCTCTTCGTGACATCATTATGTACCAATATATTCTAGACATTGAAGGCGAGTGAACAGAGACAAATCTCGAACTTCATCTAAAATTATTTTAGCCCTTTCACCAACAAGGTGAGTCCCAACAGTACCCTTTCCCTTTTCATACTTCTCATTATAGCAGCTTGTCAAATTTACATAAATTTCACGGTCGGTGGTGTCAATGAGGGCCTGTTACAAAAGATCCGCTCTGCGGTAAGCATATATTGACAAACCAAAAAATATAACAAGGGAAAGAGAAATGGGATAAAAGAAACTGTAGCATTTCATCTGATAGAAAATTTCAATCCAAAATATTCAGTATTTAACAGAATTGGATTTCATTACCTTCAAAACAATGCCTACAGGAAGCAAGTATTCCCTTCCTCTCATCCTGCAAAATGATATTACAATGAAATATGTAAGTTTTAAATTAAAAAACATCAAGAATTTCTTAAGATGCTAATCAAAGAATGTGGACGATACAAAGGACCAGGCTTTTAAAAAGGGAGTATGAACCAAAGACTTCTTACCAAAATCCTAGTCTTGCACTCCCATTGCGTAGATAATACAATTTTAATGTTACTGATGATTGATCTGCTCTTACACACCTGAATAAAAATAAAAATAAAAAAATTATAAGCGATTCAGATATTGGGAGTTAAACATTAAAGAATGTTTGATTTTGGAGTTTCTGGACACACAAAAATAAATAAATAAATAAAAATAGCAGTAAAGAAATCAAAGAAACCAGCTTCCTTTTTATAATTTATCTTGAGTTGAAACATCATAAAGAAGCAAAGAAACAATGCAAATACTTTCCCTTCCCTTTCCTTTACTATTCCTTCTCCTATTTCAATCCCTTTGGTCATAAACTTATTCAAAATTGTAATAGGATAAAAATCTATAGGTGAAGCATTGCACACCTTGCACAACATTTAAATACACAACTAACAACAACTAAGCCTTCTCCCACTAGATGGGGTAAGGTACATGATCAATCAATATTATACTGTTATAGTGCTAACTGCTAAATGAATACACATACAAATAGAAAGTTCAGGGAAAAGTTCCATAAACAAAATCACTAGTCGCAATGCCATGGCATTATCATAGATAATACTAACATGAAATGCAACGCAGATGATATGGAAAAAGAACACTAACAGCAACAATCTTTGAAATGAAAAGAATATATACATACCTGTTCTCCGCAACAGGAGATATATGTAAACAATAGGACATTATATAATTTTGTTAAAGTAGCAATAAATGCAAAGACATAACAAACCTTATTACAACAGCTTTATCAGTATATCCCTCTCGCCGGTCGCTAAATGAATTCCGCACCATACTCATTGGCTACAACATTTAAGGAACAAGTAAATAAATTAATAAATTTATGATATGGGATTGAGAAATCCCGTCAAAGCTGCTTGGTCCCAATAGCCCTGATATTCCTATGGCTAGTATAACACATTTTAACTCATATAGAAACAAGACTGCCTAGGCTCACTTGCAATAAACTAAGTGCATAAGACAAAAAAGATTGCTTACATAGTTCCGTTTGGGCGAAATTAATAGACGAATAACTCTCTCAAGGCCATTCAAAATGAAGTAACTGAAAAGATAAGGAGTTTGATCAAGGAATCATCAGTCATAAATTCAGGTGGACAAACGAGCAACTTAGGTACTGAAACATAGTAGAGAAGCAACAGAACTAAGAAATATAAAACAACAAAATAAGAATACAAGGCTCATATCAGCTTTCCAAATAGAATTGCTATGGTGATTCAGCACTAACTCACTATAATCTATATTAATTTAATAATAATAATATTTAATCCATTAATATTAATTAGCAGTATTTGTTTTAAAGGTTTAAATATCATAGGCTTTTGTATAAGCATTACCCAAAAGAAATACCTACAAATATAAACACCGAGGAGAAAGAGAGAAAATAAATCATAAATCTAGACCATCAACACAATAAGAGCTCAACCACTCATGCAATGGACTGATTCGCCCAAAGGATTCCTAATTGAAAATACAGTACAAAGCAACGTTAAGCTGCACAGAAGATGCTAGACTACTTACCCACCCATTTCCGAAGCCTCTTCCTTGAAGGACACCAGCTTTTTGTGATCAGCACCTCTCAAGTTGCATTTCTTTGACTGCACAGAATCAATCTCTCATCAGTAAACCCAGGAGAACATAGAAGATCCGTAACATTATTAATTATCTAACAGCAAATTTCCAACTACTTTCGCTATAGCTCCTTGCACATCCAAACTCAAAACAAAACTTATTTGCACAATTACAACTTTTTTTTCCAGAGAATGCATAAGCCATGCTTATATGTTAGTGCAGTTCTCAAAATCCTAAGCTTAAAACAAAGAAACATGGAGAAACCAATCTACCTGCAGCATTATGGGAAGCTCTCCAAAATTAACATGTTGTCTTATAACATTTGGGCTATCATTATATTGAAAGCAAACATCCATCATGAACTTCCCTGTATAAGAAATTCCCGCTTGTCTACACTGTTCAAAAGAAAGAAAATTCCACATACTCAGTCATTCACTGAACACGAAGAAAAACAACTTAAGAAAACAATCTGCATATCAAAACAAAGAATAAAACTTCGAAAAACTTACTTCAAACGGATACAAAGGAGCCCGAATTGTCTTTGAAAGTCGGTCCTTCGCAGGCTCATACAACATGGCGTTACTCAACCAGAGTAAAAAAAAATGTTAAGGACTATTTTTTTTATGAAAATATATAGGTAACCAATAATTTTCAAACGAATGAATCAGCCAACAAAAAATAAAACATCCATTGTTTATAGAACGTCCACAATGAAAGTTATAGAACATCTGAAACCTAAAGCAATTATCAACCTAACTTTGTATTTTTTAAGAAACAGAATATCCGAAACCTAAATAAATATAACATCCAATTTATCGTTTGTTAAGTTGTTGGTGAATTTTTATTGGTTACTTGTTGTCTTTTTATATATATTTGAGTAAATGCCCTTTCAAGTCCCTAACTATGCCGAAAGAAAAACGAGATCTTAAACCAATTTACTTGAAACCGGTCAGGAATTTTAGAACTGTGGAATTGAACAATTGTTTATAGCTAAACATGCCAAGTTGGTTAAACAAAACACTATTTTTAACAGAAAGTAAAATTTGCAATAGCTAGTGTTGAAAACCGATAAAATAGAAATTGCATTAGTTTAGAGCTAAAATACTAAGTGAAATTAGGGAAAAGAGTGATGAACAGTAAAAAACAGAAAGAAAATATAGAAAAGGATATCTCTAAGCTTTGTGGAAGTGGAAGAGTCGAAGATTTCGACGGGCTTGATGTGGCTGAGCATGGTTTCCAAGCCAGTGTCGATCATGTAATCGAAGGACTCTATGTGAGGCTTGAAGAGCTCTCGCAGTGCCCCGAAGTCAGGAGTCGAACCCGGTTTAGCCGCCATGTTCGTCACCGCTGAACCGAACAAGGTAAGAACTTAGTGGTGGCCGCGGCGCCGGAGTGCTTCTGTGGGAGGGTTGAAGAGAGAGAAAGAGGGGTGTCCGTGAAGAAGACTGCTAATGAAGCGGCCGCCAGAGGAAGAAGGAAAATTGTAAATGTCTGAGAAGAAAGAGAGAGGAGAGGGAAGGCGACACACAAATATGTTGAGGGACAAGAAGGGTTTTGGGCATGGTATTTTGTTTATAAGGATAGAAGAGTAAAATCACTGCGAGAAAGGAGGTAGAAATAATAATAACAAAAGAAATAGTTAACAACCAAAAATCCTAGTTTTCAAGAGTCGTGCGAGCTAGTGAGAGTACTTTGGAGAGCGTGAGAGTAGTTTTTTAGGGTTGATTCTGATTCTTCAAAAATTAAAATTACCAATTATTATTTTTCCTTTGCAAATTTGATTTACGATCAATATTACTTGATAATTTGATTTGTTTTATTTATCCAAATACTCAATTTAAGGTTAATTCCTTTTTTTATTTGTTTATGACATGTTTTTTTTTTATTATATTATGATTTGATGTTATTCAAATATATTAGATAAATTATTATTAAGTACTTTGTTTTACAGAATTTGAGTACTTTTTTTATTTTTTTATAGAAAATAATTCATATTTATTATTGATTAAGATTAGATAAGAACCACAATGAATATAATGACAATAGCGGAGACAAATAATAAGTAACACATTGGGATAAAAATTTCGTAGATAAGATATTTTTTATGGTTTGTGCATAAAAAATATTGAAGCGGTTAGCAAACCTGTAATACACTTTGATATCAAAGGTTGGAAAACATTAATATTCTCACTTAGATATTGAGATTGAAGATGAAGATATTACTCTGACGAGCAATTTACAGTCTAATGTGGCGAGCAATTTACAGTCTAATGTTTAACGGATGCATGAATAATGTCCGAAATAATATAGTTTCTAGTTTGATAAGATGATAGAGCTGATATATAAATACTTAATTAATTTTCTATGTTTGGATTTTTAAGTGATTTTATTATTTTTATGACTTTTCAGTCAATATTACAATATATATAAGGAAAATTCTACCGTGAAGACAATTAAGTGTCTTATGATAAGGATATTACCATATTTAGAAGTTTCTCTCTCCTCATAATGTTTACATTAATTACACATCAGATTTTAATAGAATAAATCAACGATCAAGATTTAATATCCTCATTAAAAGACACTCTAGTGTCTTAATTAAAGACCTTCCCTATATATAATTGTTCACAAGAACGTTTGGTTTTCTTTACAGTATAATATATTTGAATCCTAATTTTATTTGGGCGCTATATTATAGTGAAAAAGACTAGGGAGCCAATACATTATGACCAATAGGGAGCCAACATATAATTACCGATTAACTCATATAAATTTTGGATGATAACTTAATCTTGTATATATGAGTTACGGATGATAACTCATATAAATTTTGGATAATAACTTAGTTATTGGCTCCCTAATGGCTCTCTAATATTAATTCCGTAGCATTATTCATATTATAGTATATATTGTAATTGGTGATAAAAACATGATATATACATGGTAGTTAGGTTGAGATTTGCGGTGGTATACAAATGATACATGATATTATTAGCATGATGATTATGTTCATATTATTTTCATGTTGCGTAGTGTTTTGATTTTATATGATTTTATATATTTTCATAACTCTTTTTATTTTGTATGATTTTATTATCAAGTTTGTATTAAAATAATTCAAAAAAATTAAAATATATTTACAATTGAAAGCAATGAAAATAAAATATATATTTTATATATCTTGTGTATTATTTATTAAAAAAAATAAAATTACTTGAGCATTTGAAAAAAAAATATGAACTTTGTATTAAATTGGCTAAGGGGTTAATTCTAGTCATTTTATACTTTGAAAGTCATTATGAAATATATTTACCAAACACTATTTGTGTGACTTCTGCTTATTGAGAGCCAATTTTTAGATGTTTTACCAAACGACTATGTTGTGACTCTTCGGGAGCTACTTTTTGAGAGCCCAAAGAGCTTAGCAGCTTTTTAAGAGTCACAGCATTACCAAACTGCCCCTACAACATCATGGCCGGTGTATCATGAGATATGAAATACGAGTGTCAAAAATTCACACAAAACGGAGATCCTCATGGATATCGTTTTAAATGGAGACCTGAAGCGGAGAACTTTTTCATGGAAATGAGGATGGAGCAAAATTCCCCCAGGACAAGCCAGCGATTCGCGCGGGGATCCCCGTCCTCAATCCCAAATGATTTAAACTTTAAAGTATCTAAAATATTTCTATTGATTAATTTTTACTACAGGTTATTTAGTTATTTCAGATTTATTATGTTCTATCATTTTATCTTTTTGAATATGATATTGAGCTTTAAATAATATAATTAACTTTTTTTTACAAAATATATTTAAATGATGTTTTAATATATTAATATTTTTTATTATTTTTTCAATTTTTTATTAAAATTTCTATTTAAAAAAAAAAAACCAAAAGGGAGATGAAGAATGGGTAATCCGTGAGGAACGGGAAATTCGCGACATATGGGGCGGGGACGAGGATGAGGAGCGAGAAGGCATCCCCGCTTTGTTCCTATCCCACCCCACCCCACCCCACCCCAATGACGCCTTTAATTAATATGGGAGTTGTATCTTTGAAGGTCCATTTATTTCTAACATTGCAAATCTTCTATAACACATTAACGACTAAGCCAATCTCTTTTTTGCCATAGCTCCATTATCGTGCAATTGAGCATGATTCCAACCCACCAAGAGTGTCATTCTTTCGGTAAGGGTTGTTTCCTAATTTGAGAAAGTCTGGTATGTACTATTTTCTACTTAACTGGTAACCCTTCATGTATAGTTTTCCACAAAAAACACTTTAACTTTGGCTAAGAAGTTCACATTTGAGTTCCCCAATGGTTCATTCCTAATGAAATTTGGCAGAGGGAGTGAAAAAGTTAAAAGTAATGGCATAGCCTAAGCTAACTGTGTAAGATTCCTTCTTCTCTCTTCCTTTGACCTTCAATGGAATTAACATGAAGTTAAAGACACAAATGATCCACATAATCATTATTTGTTGTTTAAACAGTGTTCACCAAATAATATGATTCCAAAATCCCAACTAAAATTAATATGACCCAATGATTTAAAGTTGACATTAATATTTTTTGTGTCTAAAGTTGACATTAATCTAAACAAAGAAAGCAGATACTTCAATTGGTCATCTCTATTTGCTTGAACTTCCATTTGCGTTATTATCAATTGTTGAGAATGACGATAAGGCAATATTTTTCAGAGCCAGGTGAAGCGCGGCGGAGAGAGTAAAGGGATCAACATGTCTTCAAAAACGTTAGCTAGGTTTACATAAATTGATACCAACTATCCAAAAATTGAGCTACCTTTTAATATATTTTCTAAATGCATTTGTTACATACTCCATTACAATACCGGGATTCCAATTAAACCCTTCATACCATCTTGATAAAAATTAAAGTCCATCAACGTTAACTATAAAACTTGACATTTATTATAATTACGTATTTTTCAGAAAATGAGGAGTAATTGAACATTGCCTAGTAAAACTAATGTTACCACTATACCAGACTATCTACTCACTCTAATGGTCACAAAAAAAAAAAAAAAAAAAAAAAAAAAA